>JAAAKG020137505.1:1306-35478 GCA_010014905.2 Druon quercuslanigerum
AGTAGTGCAGTAGTAGTAGTGCAGTAGTAGTAGTGCAGTAGTAGTAGTGCAGTAGTAGTAGTGCAGTAGTAGTAGTGCAGTAGTAGTAGTGTAGTAGTAGTAGTAGTGTAGTAGCAGTGTAGTAGTAGTGTAGTAGTAGTGCAGTGGTAGTGTAGTAGTAGTGCAGTAGTAGTGTAGTAGAAGTGTAGTAGTAGTGTGGCAGTAGTGCAGTAGTAGTGTAGCAGTAGTGTTGTAGTAGTGTCGTAGTAGTAGTTTAGTAGTAGTGTAGCAGTAGAGTTGTAGCAGTTGTAGTGTAGTAGTAGTCTAGTAGTAATATAGTAGTAGTGTAGTACTGTAGTCGCGGAAATAGTGATATATCACTATTTCGCCTACCTCCCTTTTTCTGAGCAATTCTTCTTTTAGGTTCAATATTTTGAAGAAATTTCTCATTTTTCCCGTTTTCTCAATAACGAAATGAAAATTTCTGAATGTAGCTGCTATCTGGATGTTAAGCATTTAAATATATAATTATTGTGGTATTGAATTTTATTTTAAACTCACCAACACACTGAAGAAATATAGAAATAAAAAACAGAGTACAGATAAAAATTCTCATCTTGATAGGCACAGAAAACTGATTTATAACTAAATTTTTATCTGTAACTAAGATGAGGTTGATTTTTCAAATGTACGTATACTGGCCGTGATCTCATTGATAACAAGCAAGATTGCTCAAATTTAGAAGGGGGGAATGATATCAGGAAAGAAAAACTTGCGTCACCCATATTACAATGTTTTAAGTTAACACGGCAACTTGAGTCAAATTTCGAAATCAGTCAATTCTCATAATATTTTAAATACTCAATTACATCATTAAGCCGTTTCCCTTTCGGGGTAGGCGTGGCTCACTCGTTGGGGAAGGGAGTAGTGACAGGAAGGGGTTATAGAATTTTTAGATTGATTTAGAATTCACGTGTTATTTATTTAAATAATACGCTCGTTCAGCAACACTGCTCCGACCCAGGTTGCTGATCAATCTTTTTAGTAATCACCCCAGGTGACATTATTAAATTATTTAATGCTCTGACATAAATGATGCTCAACAGAAACTGTTTAAAATTAAATTGCTAATCAGATATAATTAAATTATTTACTCAGTACCGTTTATTTAAAATGTGTATGTGTAAATTATTTAGCTGATTCTAGGCCCTCTCTAAGACGTATCAAAATATTTCTACCCCCCTCCCCCATCTTCTCTTACTGTACGTAATTTTTAGTTTACAGAAATATTTTGCTAGTTATGCTAGTTTCTTTTTAAAATTCCCTGATTTTTCATTGGCTAATTTTGCATTTTCCTTGATCATTAATACTCAAATACCGCATCATTTTAATCTTGTAATATTTTTACGATTAATCATTAATTTATTTGAAGCAAAAAATATCTTGTCTACAATAAAATATGACTTTTTAACAAAATACCTCAATTTTCTAAAAAATAATTAAATTTTGTAAATAATAGCAAGTACTTCAAATATCAATTAAAAAGGTTAATTTTTAACTAAATAGTTCAACTTTTAACCAGGAAGATGAATTTTCAAATAAAGTTATAAATCTTCAAGAACAAAAAAAATGATTTCTTAACAAAGTAAATGTAGGTACTTGAATACACAAACAAGGAAGGAGAATTTTTAACCAGAAAGTTGCATTTTTATTTTAAGGAAGGATATTACTACTAAATACAGATGAGCTTTTAAATCTAAATATTAGTTTTAAAAAAATCGAAAAAAATAAATTTTTAATCCTAAAAGACCAATTTTTTTCTACAAAAAATAATGAAAATATAACAAAATAGTTGAATTCTCTATCAAATAGTTGCATTTTTAATTTGATCAAAGAAATATAAAAATTATACTAAAATAGATTAATTTTTAATAAAAAACGACACACTTTTTTTAAAGTTAAAATTTCACCCAGAAAAGATTTAGTCGTTTTTTAACATGCAAATATGAATTTTAAACAAAAAGTAAATTCACAATGAAATAGTTAAATTATATGCAAAACTGGAGTTTTTCAATAAAAAGTATGTCTTTCTAACTAAGCAGCTTAGTGGTCAACGAAAAATTTAAATTTGTATCTAATAAAGACAAAGTTTCTCCTAAAATAGCTGAATTTTTCATTTAAAAAAATCGAAAAAGTTGAATTTTCACCCGAAGAAATTTTTACTTCTCTTTTTAAGACAAAAATATTACATTGATACAAAAAGTATGACTTGCATTTTTAATCAAGAAAGATGTAATTTCTGTAACGCAGGTGAATTTTAAAATTAAAAAGACAATCTTTCCAAAAAGGGGTTGAATTTTGAACCGAAGAATTAAAGTTTTATTTAAAAAATATGAAGTTCGTTCTAAAACAAATGAATTCAAAACAACTTTTAAAAAATTCTTTCATTTTTATCCCAAGAACATTCCAGTTTCCTTTTTATCCCTTCAATAATAATTGTAAACAATAATTTACTTTTCTGCTAAGTGGCCGATTTTTTAGCCAAAAAGTACGACTGTTTAATAATTTTCTTTATTTTTCAACGTCTGATGAGTCCATTTTCCAGAAAAGGATTTAGTGTTACAAGTTTGCTGTTCTTAGAAACTACATTTGTTTTCACTAGTTTAGCGATATCCTAATTGAACGCCTCAGATCTTGGCGATGGAAATATACGAAGCATTGAATTAATAAGCTCATGTGGGGTTACAGATCCTACTTGTCTTGCTGCTCTAGAGCTGCTAAAGCTGTGTTTGAAGCGAAAGCAGTACGCAGTAACTCTCAGCAGGCGAATGAGATTTGAGAACGTTTTCACGAGAGCGGAAACTTTTGCTGATGTTGTGATTACATGGCAGCTGATGGCTGCCTATCCTGTCTATCCTGCCTATCCTGCCATTCCTTTCGGCTAGATCTTGTGAATGAATTACATGTGACTGAGGCCAGTGTGAAGAGTCCTTTATTAACCAATCTGGTTCTTCCCACCATAAGCCCGAATCAAGAAGTTGTCTTGGAGTTGCTGCTCTTGATACGAGATCTGCCAAGTTATCGTACAAAGGTCTTCCAAAGATGAGGAGGAATTTGAACCCATGCCAGTGCTACTGTCGAATCGCTCCAAAGAATACATTGCTCGATTTGTAAATTTATAGATGTAGAATTCTTGGCTGTAAATTCTGCTACCAGCAAAGCACAGCAGAGCCCCAGTCTGGGCAATAATTGAGTTTTTAAAAGAGTTACTCTGGACTTCGCACAGAGAAGTCTTACAGTTGTTTGGTTTCTGTCAGTTGAGCGAATGAAGACGCTGGCACTATATGTCTTCATCAATGCATCACAGAACCCATGCCTTTCGACAAGAACAGGTTTCAGACATGAAATGTGTCTTTGAATGCGATAATTATTGATACATTTATAGATAACTGGTCTACAAAATGAGACAAGTCTGTTTTTGTAGCAATTGGAATGTCCTTGTCCCAACCCAACTGATGTTTCCAGACTTCCTGAAGTATTATTTTTCCCAAAACAGCAAAGGGGTTGATAAACCCAAGTGGATCGAAAATTTTAGCGACTGCCGATAAAATAATCCTTTTTTAACTTTACAATTTTTAATCATATTCTTTGTAGTATTTTCAGTCTGAGCGTGTTACTTTTGATCCCAAATAAGTGGATCACTTGTTATCCATTTTCTAAAATTAAATTCAGCACTGTGTAGTATAGTTATGAGATCTGACCGTAGTTGACGCGCTTCTTCAATCGTGTTTGTGCCAGTAATCAAATCGTCTACGTAGAAGTCCTTTAGAATGACACGACTACCCTTTGGAAAGGTTCCTTCACAATCGAAGCCAAGTTGTAGCAAAGATCTGATGGCCCAAATACGGTGATGAAGCTATTCCAAAATTCACTCTGCTAAGATCATAGTCCCTTAATGGAATTGATGACTATGGGCTCCAAATGATACGTTGAAGAGGCCGTTGATGTTTTTGAAATAATACCTAACGGTACATTTGTTCAATATCCGCTGACATCACGTATACATTAGTTTTGTATCGACGTAGAACCGTCAAAAACGATTCTAACCTCCGTCGTTGTATTAGATTCTTTAAAGATTGGATGATGCAGTAGATAGCAGATGGGAAGATCATCTTGGACATCATCTTCAATTTTTGTCCTGTGCATCAGTTCCAAATAATTTTTGAGGATTCCAATATAATTTTCGTTTAAAATTGGGTTTTTGGCAAGACGTCTTTCGACTGCGTAAACTCTTCTTCGTGCGATTTTCTGTAATTCTCCTGAATCGTGTAAGTTCTCCTTAAGTGGCATGCTAACCATAAATCGACCATCTGGTTCACGTGTCGTTCTTTCATTGCAATGTTCTTCACAGGCAGCTTCTCTTCAGAAAGTAGTTTAGATGGTTTATAGTTATTTTCAATCTCCCAGAAAGAAGATACTTGTTCATGTAGCTTTTTATGATGGAGAAACTACTTACTTGAAAGAATTTAGTTTCTGGAACGATAATTTGACCAGTGACGACCCAACACTGTTTTGTTCGATATATAAATGTTTCTTCGTTAGCTAATTTTATTTTACCGATACAGAGGAGATCCCAGAAAAACCCTGCTCTTATCAAGATGTCGACTTCAGCAGGTGTACTATAAGTGGGATCAGGAAGATTGATACTCGCTGGTATGTCGTTGGGCGAGATATTAAGCAGTGACTTTGGTAATTTCCCTGTCAATCTTCCAGTCACCAGACAATTCAAGATTCTCTTACCAGGGGTGTTAGTTGAAGTTTTCCGGTTTTTTAAATAAAGAAAACACTTAATCCTCAAGGGAATCTCAAAATTTTTTTATTCAAAGTATTGACCATTGGATTCTACACATTTTGCACATCTTCCAGGTAAATCATGCATACCATTCCAAAAAAACTTTTTCTCTTTCGAGGTAAACCATTCGACGAGCCATTTTTCGACTTCTTCAAAATTATCGAAGTGCTGCTCTGCGAGTGAGTATCCCATCGATGCAGAAAGGTGATCGTCGGACGGGGCGAGGTCCGGAGAGTACGGCGGGTGCGATGATGTTTCCCAATTAAATGCTTTTAATGTGTTCTTCACCACATTAGCGGTATGAGACGGTGCGTTGTCATGTTGTAGGATAACTTTGCCATGTCTTTAGGCCCATTCCGGACGTTTTTCGATCAACGCATTATTCAAATTGATAATTTGTTGTCGGTAGCGATCCGTATTCACCGTATCACCAGTTTTTAATAACTCGAAGTACACCACACCACACTGTTCCGACCAAACACAGAGCCTTGCCTTAGGGCTAAAGCGATTTGGCCTTGCAGTCGATGAGCCGACCTCACCAGGTGAAAGCCATGATTTTTGCCGCTTCGGGTTCTCGAAATAAATCCATTTTTCGTCCCCCGTGACAATTCGATGCAGAAAAGATTTCCTTTCGAACCGTTCAAGCAGTATTTCCCAAATGGTTTTTCGATTTGCCATTTGCATATCGTTCAGTTGGTGTGGTACCCATTTTCCATACTTTTGGATTTTGCCCATGGCTTTTAAACGCTGGCAAATTGCTCCTCGGGTCACATTTAGTGTTTGTGCCAATAGTTTTTCCGATTGGGTTGGGTCTTCATCCAATAACGTCTTCGAACTTTTTCGCTGCAACAGGAAGTTCATTGTCTGTTAAATCGAAATCTCCACTTTTAAATTGACGAAACCATGTCTCACATGCTCTAATCACTGGAGCATGTTCACCATAACTTGAAAAATATTTTTTAAGATTTTAACATTGTGTTAGTGATCTTAAAGAATGTCAAGCGAGTAATTGAAAAGTTATTTAAAAAGATTTGAATGAATTAAAAAAAATTCGAAGATATTCAGGATCTTCAATAGGGTTAAAGGAGTTCAAGAAAATGTCTAGGACTTTAGGAAATTTGAATTATATTTAGTCAATTTCGAGAAAATTCGGAATATTTTAAATGGTTGAAAAAAGATGAAGGGATTTTAAAAATAAAAAAAAAAAATTTGAACAGTTTAAGGATTCTACAGAAATCGTACAGGATTTTAAGAGTTTCACTGATTTCAAGGAATTACTAGGGATCTGACGAAATTTTTAAGTTTATTTTCAAGGGATTTTAAAATGTTGTAATAAGTTTTAGTGACTTTAAACAACGTTTACGGATTAATTGCAAAGTTCTTTAAAAAGATTTCAAGTGATTTCGGAAATTTAAAAATTTGAAGGATTTTCAAAATATGTAAAGGAATTTAAGACAATTTTAAAGATTTTAAAAGATTAGAATTTGGTCATGTAAAGACTGTCAAATCCAGTGATTTGAAATGATTAAAATAATTTTAGAGTTCTGAATTTATATCTTGTACGTCCAATTTTAAATTTCTCCCTTTCATAGGTCTTAGCTTTGCAAATAAGATTAAATTGGTTGAATTTGGGAGAGTTAAATAAGCAATTTAAAAATGTTAAGTTTTTAAATCATTAAAATTTACTAAAAATAATTGAGGTTTTAAAGGGTTAGATTGTAAAATAGTTTTAATATTACAATTTTTGGTGTATATAAATTTTTACAGTTTAAAATAAAGTTCACATTCGTTTCAGTTTTCAGGTTCTGGAGTAGATTTTTTTTTATTTGTAATGTTTTACATTAAAAATTATTATTTATTTTGAAAGTTTCTTTAGTAAAATTCAATAACTTCTTTGATTTAAAAAAATTCGTCTAATTAGCTTTGATGCCAAATTATAATTTTGTTATGTAATAGCCATTTTAAATTCTAGAATTTTAAAAGCTTTGTCTTTGAAAGATTCAATTTAGTTTCTAATATTAAAATGTCAAATCTGGATTGCTTTGAATTTATAATTGTTCAAATTAAAAAGCTTGCAATTTTTAATTATTTAATTTTAAACTCTTTTAAGTATAATTATTATTTTTTCAATTAACTAATCTTAAAATATTAAATTCTTAATATTTTGACATTGCCTTATTTTCTAAATTTTTAATCTGAAATAATTAAATTTCTTGATTCTTCAATTCAAAATAATAATCAATAATTAATAATTAATTAATAATTATTTCCAGGTGTTCTCGTGCCTCTACGAAGTGAAACTGGTAGTCCAGATGTCTAGAGATCGAAAGACATCAAAAGAAAAATCTTTTTTTATAAATAGTTTTCCTTAAGCTACTCGAGAGATCTAAAGAAAAATTTCCTTTTCTAGAAATAATTTACCTCAATCTGCTAGTGAGATCGAAAGAAAAAATACGTTTTTAGAAACACTTTTCCTTAAGCTACTAGAGTGATCGAAGGAAACATCATTTTTCTAGGAAACAAGTATTCTGCTTTTCCCTGAAGCTATAAGAGAGATCGAAAAAAGAATCCTTTTTTAGAAATACTTTTCCTGAAGCTATTAGATATTAAAAGAAAGATCCTTTTTTCGAAATACTTTTACTTATAGTTACTAAAGAGATGGAAATAAAAAGCCTTTTCCAGAAATAATTTTCATTAAGCTACTAGAGAGATCAAAAGAAAAATCCTTATTAAGAAATACCTTTTGTTAAGCTACTAGAGATATCGAGAGAAAGATCCTTTTTTACAAATACTTTTCCTTAAGCTACTTGGGAGATCGAAAAAAAATCCTTTTATAAATACTTTAATTTAAGAATGAACTCGCCCTATTTTATTCTTAGAAATATTTTTTTCTAATCTGCTAGAGAGATCGAAAGAAAATTTTTTTTTCAGAATCACTTTTCCTTAAGCTACTAGAGTGATCGAAGGAAAACTGCTTTTTTATAAATGCACGCATCATTTTGCTAGGTACCAAGTATTCTGCTTTTCGCTGAAGCTATAAGAGAGATCGAAAAAAGAATCCTTTTTTAGAAATACTTTTCCTGAAGCTATTAGAGATTAAAAGAAAGATCCTTTTTTTCGAAATACTTTTACTTATAGTTACTAGGGAGATCGAAATAAAAATCCTTTTTCAGAAATACTTTTCATTAAGCTACTAGAGAGATCGAAAGAAAAATCCTTTTGTAAGAAATGCTTTTCCCTTAAGCTACAAGAAAGATCATAAAAAGAATCCTTTTTAAGAAATACTTTTTGTTAAGCTACTAGAGATATCGAGAGAAAGGTCCTTTTTACAAATACTTTTCCTTAAGCTACCAGGGAGATCGAAAGAATAATGATTTTTTAATAAATGTACCAATCATTTAACTAGGTTTCACGTATCCTGCTTTTATCTTAAGCTAGAAGATAGATCGTAAAACGAAACCTTTGTCAGAAATACTTTTTGTTAAGAAACTAGAGATATTGCAAGAAAAATCCTTTGTTAGAAATGTTTTTCCTTAAGCTACTAGAGAGATTGAAAGAAAAATGCTTTTTTTGGAAATACATGCTTCATTTTACTAGGTGTCTTCATGTATTCTGCTTTTCCCGTAAGCTACAAGATACATCGTAAAAAGAATCCTTTCTCAGAAATACTTTTCCATGAGCTAATAGAGATATCGAGGGAAAAATCCTTTTTTAGAAATATTTTCCTTTAAGCTACTAGAGAGATCCCATGGAAAATCCTTTTTCAGAAATAATTTCCTCAGGCTAATGAAGAGATCGAAAGGAGAATCCCTTTTCGGAAATCAACGCATTATTTTGAAAGGTGTTACATATTCAAATTTTTCCAAGAATCGGTATTAGTAAAATGTTATTGTATCTTGTGTCCTTTTTTCAAAAATTTATTTTTAAAAAATTTTTAATCTAATTCTTACTATCTGAAACAAATTTAGTCTTTAACTTTAATTTAATAATTTTAGTTCGAACCTTGTGTCGTTTGTCCAAAACTTTAATTATTTTATTTTTAATGTTGTTAACGACAAATTTATTAATCTTTTCAGGGCTCGCAATATTAGTTGATTAATTTTTTTCGTATCTTGCATAGTTTGACCGTAAAATGGAATTTTTGATTTTTCATTATTTTTTAAATTTATAATGCGTTTTTCGGTTTAAAATGTTTATTTTGGTTATTTATTTATTTATAAAATGGTATAACTCTAATAATTTTTATTTAATCGAGAAAATTCATAAGGAAATTGAGTGCCTAAATAAGGTTATTTTAGGTTTATGGCATTTTACCTTCCACAAAAGATTTTTTGAGGTCCCTTTGAATAAAAATTTTTAAAATGTAAATAATTATTAGTTAAATTATACAAATTCGATTGGCAAAAAGCAAGCCACTAAACCTTATTAGAAAATTAAAAATTTTAGTAGGCGAGATCTTTGCTAATTCGATAGTAGAAAAAACATTTTTTAAAAAGTTGGCAAAAAATTATTATGCACTGTATATAATACTTTAAAAAAAGTTAAAAACCTTAAAAAACGTGAGAAATGGAAAAGTTTAAATAAATAAAGCTGCAATATGTCATTCTTATCTCTATTCAAACAAGAAGAAGGTCCAATTGTGACATTTTAAATGTGACGTAGCCTGTCCTAATTTAAAAACATTGCATTATTCTTATTGTTTGAATAAAAGTTAAGAAATTTTAGAGATTTTATTAGCGAAAAGTTTGCTACCAGATATTAGCAGAAAAGTACTCATTGGTTGAATCAACCTATTTCGTAATTCAGTATCAAAAATTCAAATAATTTTTTAATAAAAATTAATAAATGTAATAAGGAATATATATGAAATTATTAAAAAGTTATAAAAAGGAAATTAGTGAAACATAGAGTTATAAATTGATAATAATTTTTTAAGTAAAATGATTAAATAAAAATTAGGTTTTATCAAAGTTGTTGAATTTTCGATTCAGTTCTTGGACCTTTTACCAAAAATATACATTTTGAATTAAACATTTTCTCCATCGAATTTTCAACGAAATAAACGAAAGGCAAAAAAAGATAATTGTTTATAAAGCAACTAAATTTTAAACTTGAAAATTTGAATTTTTAGTAAATATGTGAATTTACAACCAAATAAAATAGGAAAAATTAACCTCAAAGAAGAATGACAAAAAAATCAAAAAAATATTTAAATTTTGAATTTTCAACATGAAAAATAAATTCTTAACCCGGAAGATTAATTTTTTACCCAAAAAGAGGAATTTCAAAGAAATGACGTGAATTTTTAACAAAAGAGATGAATTTTTAACTGAAATGATGAATTTAAAAAACAGGGTCAAAATTCACCAAAATCTTCTCTAATGAAAATGTATAATAATACATTTTTAATAAAAGATTCGAAATGAAAAGAAAACAATTTTTTAACAAGAAAGTATAGTTTTAAACAAATAGCGGTTTTTCTTACCCAACTTTTTGATGAATTTTCAATTAGAGTCAGTTATTTACTCTTTCCCCCTTCTTCATTTTCTCGTTACATTTACCCTTTTTCTTTTTATATTCGCTCGTTTCCCCTTTTACTTTTTTCTTTTCTCTTTTCCCATTTCTGACGTTACTTTTTTCCTTTCCCCTTTCCCCTTTCACCTTTCCCAGTTTCTCATTTTCTACTTCCCTTTTCCTTTTTCCCATTTCCTTTTACTGTTTCCTTTCCCCTTTTCACCCTTTATCACCCCCTTTGTATTTTTCTTTCCCCATTACCAATCCCTTTACCGTTTTCCCTTCCCCTTTTTTACTTTCACTTATTTACCATTTCACTTCCTCATTTTCCTTTTTCCCATTCCCCTTCACCGTTTCCTTTTTCACCCTTTCCCATATACCCCTTTTCCCTTTTTCCATTTCCTCGTTCCCTTTACCCTTTTTCTTTTTATATTTGCCCCTTTCCGCTTTTACTTTTTTCTTTTCTCTTTTCATATTTCTGACGTTACCTTTTTCCTTTTCACCCTTTTCCTTCCCATTTCAACCTTTCCCTTTTCATCCTGTCCCCGTTCCCTTTAAGCTTTCTATATTTTCCTTATTTCCCCCTTTCCCTTTTTCTTTGTACTGTTCCGCTAAACCATCTGAATCGTTTTGAGTCGTTTTCAGCAAAATCTTGTTGCACAAGAATTTTACACACTAAGGTAAAGGTATCAATACTTAACCAAACACCTATACTTAACCATTTTGAACAATATTGATCAATCTCAAATTATCTACGCACGGTATGAATTAAATTTGAACTCATTGAAATTTGTGATATATTCACCTTTAATAATAATTTTGTTCCAAGTATTAAAAAATTGTTTGAAAATGGCACGTTTAATAAAGTGCGTTTTTCTATTTATGGATTTGCTAGTAAAATTGTGTTAGAAGATCTTTTTCAGACAAAAATTTTATTTATAAGTCTATCTAGTCTGAGAAGACCTTTTTGCTTGAAAAGCTTTTTTCTATTCATTTTTTTTCGTAGCTTGCATCATTTTTCTACATCCGGTATAGTTTCAACGCTCAAATGAATATTTTATTACTTTTTTATTGTTGAAACCAAAATCGTTAGACAAAAAATTCTGCTTAAACAAACTCGATCTTTCTTGCTGGTTCCTTAAATTGTATGTAAAATAGTAACCTAATCCGATTCTACTTTCAAATTTAACCAGGTACCAATTTAAATATCCCGCTAGTAATGCCTCTAGCCGTGTAGGCTCACTGAGATATTACTTGCATGTTTTTCGAAACAATTTTTTTTGAAACTCATTTTTGGAATCAGGATTAGTCATTCGATTTCCATAAAAATGGAGATTCTAAAGCTTATGGAGTTAGTTAATTCAAATATAGTAATAGAACCGTTCGCCTTGCTCTTCGCTAAAGTTCCCAAGATTTTCGGGATATTTATGAAAGTGAGAGTGCAGAAAATTTAGTTTCAAATTCATTAAACATCCGAGCTTTTGAAAGTCTGTAAACATTTTCGCCACGATTTTTTCGTATTTAGGACTTTTCGTATTTTCCGAAAAATTCGGGGACACAGCTTAAAGAATAAAGCAGGCTTTTTTTCTAATCCATTAATTGTACTTACGAAGGTAGTGTCGCTAAACATAGTTCTGAGTTGTGGTCTATCGATTACTCCTTCTTTCAATTTAGACTCAGAAAGTTTAGGGAATTTTTCCTCGAGGTGTTGGAAACAGCGTCCAATTTTTGTCAAGAGCTTTTACAAACTGTTTATTTGGCCAAGCTTTATGTGAAGTGGAGGAATCTGAATTTCAGATGGATCTACTGAGTACTCATGTAGGATGTTACACGCACCAGGTGCGAACGATGACCTTGTTGGCGAGTAAAACAGCTTTTATACTTGGCTTTGATGAATCTATGAAAAGTCTTCAATCTTTAGCATCATAGATATTCGGTTTCAATTCATTTATGTGACCTTCTATATTACTTCAAAATACTAACGACGAAATTTTGTCTTTCATTAAGTATTTCCGGAATTCTGATTCACTACTTCAATAAACAGGTACTCGTGTTTTGGGTTCTAAAAGATTTTTTCTCTTCAAAAATGAAGTTAAAAACTCTGAACCGTATTTGGGTAAGCCTAAATTTCGTACTAGATCATTAAATTCAAACTGTGAAAGCAAGGATGGGACCGATGACTTTTTGGTGTTCGTATCTCAGTCTGTATCACTTTCGTCGTCATCATCCATTTCACTTTTAGACTTATTAGCAGAGTCTTCATCGATTTCCATCGCTTTGATGTCTTCACGTACACGACCACAATCAGTTTTGCCACTTTTTTGCCGCTACACTTGGAGTTATTACTGATGGAACACTGATATAAACAATTTTGTTTTTATTTTTAGCATTAAAACTTTTGACTTGATTGCAACAAACGAAACAATCTTCTTTACAGTTGGGACGTTTCCAAATTGTTGGAGTAAATTACTTTTATGTACTCTTTATTCTTATCTTTTTTCCCAACGATTCAGCATCACTTTGCAACAATTGCAGATGATGTTAGGAACCCACTTGTTTATTTCTAGCTCATCAATTTCCGAACCCAAAATTTCTTCAAAAGTTTCACAGATGTCGTCATCGATGTTTTTCCGTAAAGAACTTACTTGGAACTTTGAGCAAATACAGCAAAAGACGTTATGGTCTGACTCACAGTGATGTGATTGCGAGAAGACTTTGCCCTTCTTTCTTGTAGCTTTGTACCCTACAATAGCCAAGTGAACAACCAATGTAGAGCTGCGTTTGCATGATGACGACGCCTGCAAGCGTCGTCATCATGCCTAGCCATCGATTCTGGGTTTCCAAATCCCTGTGTCGTAAAACGTGATCCACCTGTGCCTGCCATAACGGCATCAATCTCGGAAACCTGACTTGATAGGGTGAAAAAATTCGGATTCTGTTTCAGCTACCCAAAAAACTTACAATCAACATAGTCTCAGCCCCCGGTCAAAAAAATTTTTTTTTTTGCTGTGTTATCAGCCTTCATAATCTCCGATATCTTCAACAATTCGTCGACAACAGTCTCTCTTTCTCCATAATCTCAGTTATCGAAGATTTCAAGAATGTTCTCAAACGAAATTCCAATGCAGTAAATACAAATGATGGAGTACTTCAATCCAGCTTTTCTGTTGCCGCAAAGCTAAGCCGTATCCTTTCTTGCATTGACAGGAGAGGAATTTCAGAAGAACTTTTAAAGCAGGATCCTTCATTGTCCTGACTGAAGTTAGTCCAGTCTCAGTTCTCTTCCATCCTCATTTTAATGGATTTTTCATGTCTCCGTACCAACTTTGTACTTGCTGGTAAGTGCGGAGACGATGCTTCATCGCTGATCTCGTGAAATTTGGACTCCGGAGAGAATCCAAAGAAATATCTGTTCCAGATGCTCCATATAGGACTATCAATCTTCCTTGAAAACTTGAACAGTCTGATTCAAGTTCTCAGATTTTCTTAGCACTCTCAAGAACTTGGCGTTTCCTTGGCCTTTCCTTTTTATGCTATTATATTTAATGTTTACAAGATCGTCGTTTGACTGAGAGAACTAGAAGATGGACTTGGAATACTAAAAAGTTCTGTTTGGCGAATTTTAACCGAGAATTTGAGAATAGCTCGTGTGTGTGCAAAATTCATCCCAAAACTGCTCACAGACGAACAAAAAAACTTTTGAATAGAAATGGTTCAAAACAATCTAGAAATGATAAATAGTGATGAAAACTTTCTTAAAAAGGTTATTACTGGTGATGAAACATGGGTTTATGGTTATGATCCTAAAACAAAACAACTATCTTCGCAATGGAAGTTTCCATCCGAGCCTCGGACGAAAAAAGCCCGTCAAAGTCGAAGCAACATCAAGTCAATGTTGATTGTCTTTTTTGATTATAAGGGCGTTGTGCATCACGAATATGCTTCTACAGGCCAGACAATCAACAAAGAAAACTACGTTGAAGTTCTGAAAATATTGCGTGATGCAATCAGGAGAAAGCGATCGCAACTTTGGGAAACCGGTGACTGGCTTCTTCGTCGCGACAATGCTCCAGGGCACGCATCAAATCTTGTACAGCAGTATTTATTAAAACACAGTGTTGCGCAGTTCTGCCAGCCTCCATAGAGTTCCGATATAGCTCCCTGCGACTTTTAGCTGATTTCTCGATTGAAAATGCCGCTTAAGGGACATCGATTCGACGATAAAGAGACTGTTAAAACTAATGCGACGAATGCACTAAAGGCGATTCCGAAGTCTGACATTCAAGAGTTCTTTAATAAGTGGAAACATCGATATGAGTGTCTTGTTTAATCAAATGGGGACTGCTTTGAAAGATGCCACCCCCCAGATGACAAAGAATAAGTCAAGCGCCGAGAGATCGAGGCAGGTCGGAAACTTTCGGGACAGCCCTCGTACATCTAAAGAATCAAGCATGTATCGATAAACTGCAATTTATGTTTTCAAGGAATCAAAAAATCAGTAATTCTATTAACCCCAATAAGATTCCGAGTAAAGACAGTTAAGATAGTTTTTCGACAAAGTCTTACTGGCAGTGTACGAAGAGGTCGTATTTTAGCGTTAGGGGTTAGAGTCCAAAATCGAAGTTGGTATTTTTGAGGAGCCCAAAAATAAAAGACTCGGTAAAGAAATCGGTATTGGAGTTTTTAAAAAGCCCGAAAATGAGAAAATAACAAGGACTAATCCTGTAATTTCCACATCACTGCGTGCGCCGTCGTTTCCAACACACACAAAAATTACGATTTATGGGAGGGCTTCAATATTTAGCCTACTTTGTATATCAGAAAGAACAAAGGACGGACGGAGCACATAAGAAAGGCACATTCTTAACTTACTCAAACGAACAAAGACATAATTCTTTAGCCTAACCTAACATATATACACATAATCCTTGAAACGCACTTCCCTAGCGCAGAATGTCGCTAGATGAGGGTCTCGGTCGAACTGATCCTTATATACTAACCATGAAAATTCATACCACTTCTGATAAACGACCAGTCAGGACCAGTTAGAATTTTTCCTCCAATATTTAATATCAGGTTCTAATATGCCGCATAGAAACCAGTTAAGATCAGTAAGAAAGTTTCCAGTCTCGAGTGCCGTATAGCAATTGGTTTGGTGCTAATTAGAAACGAACTTTTGTCTTTGCTAATATTTAATTTTTGGTTCCATTTTTCGGATAGAAACCTATTAGGACCGGTTACAATGCTTTCTGTGTCGAGTGCCAGGTAGGAATCGGTTAAGAACCAGTCAGAAATTAACTTTGCTCTGCTAATATTTAATTTTTGCTTCCATTTGTCGGATAGAAGCCGGTTAGGATTTGGCAGATTGATTCTTGTGTCGAGTGCCAAGTAGGAATCGATGAAAAAAACCAGTTAGAAACTAGTTTTCGCCTTTGTCGTAATGTTTAATTTGAGGTTCTACTTGGAACCGGTTAGAAACAAACTTTAGTCTTTACCATTACTTATTTTCTAGTTACATTTTTCACCCTTGGCGTGTTGAATAAATTGATGTTTATTCGAAGAAAAGTACCTGTAGTCACATGTTAATCTTAACCGACCTTTCAAAGAATCTAATGTTATGTCATTTTTAGAAACAATACAAATTTAAAAAAAATGGTTTGTATTCGGTCTTACAGTTCCATATACATAATAAGCGATCCATAAACCATTCCTCTGAAAAGAAATATCATCTAAGGACAGCGTATATTTACTTATAGTAGTGTGTCGTTTGAAATGTGTAAAACAGTAATATTTCGATTTTCAGAAGTCAACCGTCGTTTCGACAATTCGCAGACAAATTTAAACTTTGTTATTCCAAAGCTAGCATAACCCTCAAAGGGTCGCTGCTAATCCTATTTATATTTGGATGGAACTCTATGCAAACATCAACGAACGCGTCCTCGGGTTGCGGGTAGAGGATCCATGTACCAAAGATTTCTGCTGAATATGGTTACAAAAATTATAAAGAAGTCGCGGGTAATTGTCCAAGGATTAACCCGGAGGAATAACCCCTAAACTGATGCGAGACAACGGTGCCGATAGCTTGCATATCAATTTGTCCGTTCCTGATCATACATCTTAAGCCAAAAAGCCGGACGCGGACTTCTGAATCTCAAATGTCTTCATCACTGAGTTGTTCTAAGTACATCATATATCGTTCCAAATGGCAGAGATCCTTTTTTACAAATTATCAGGAAACACGAGATAGCCTGAATTTAAACATCAGGAGTGAGGAAAGTGCATTACCCCATCTAGATGCTTAACTTCTAAAAGCCAAAGTAGAAAAAGTAGAAGGTAAAAAATCCGATAACAACAACTCGAGAAAAAAATGCACAGAAAATTACACAGAAATGTAGAAAAATAGTCAGCGTTGCAAAATGGAAGCCTGACATCGTTCTCCAAGACATCGCAAAAAGAACTATGTTCGTGATCGAATTCTCGACTCCAGCCGACTGCAGCATCACCGATAAGGAGACGGGAAACGAGGAGATGTATCTACCTTAAGAGAGAGCTGCCATGACTGTACACAAAATTTGCATTTAAAGTAATTTTCTTTGTGATCAATACCTTTGAAAGTGCGAAGCTCTCACTAGAACGTAACCTTAAAGGCACACCGAGTGCCAAAAATAAATACTAGCGAGATGGATGCTGAAAGCTGTTTTCCTAGGGTCCCTTCGTGTCGTCAAGACGCACGAGGATTTCGGTTGCCTGTCGTTGTGATTTTACCGTGCCCTGTGACCACCCATCTCACGGTCGTTAGACGTGGTCTTATCATTGCAATTAGGAATGATATTGTGTTCCCTGAATTAAAAATTCCCAAAATTTAACGCTATAAACTGGGATACCTTCTTTATCTCATTCTTTGATAACTTTCCAGTTGTGTGTATTGGCGGAGACGTCAATTGCCATCACCAGTCCTTGGGAAGTGATAATGCCTATCCAGCTGGAAATAAATTAAATACTTCAGTTGTAGCTTCCAACCTCATTAATCTAAATGACGGATCTCCCACTCGAATTTCTAGGCCCAATCAATCGAAAGTTGCTATCGATCTCTCCCTGGTTTCTGTTAACCTTGAGTCTCTACGATGGTTTGTGATTACTGTCCTATTTCAACTACTTAGGAATCTCTTGCTTATATTACAAAATATTTTCTCGTAAATATAACTCAAAAAAAGTTTCCTGGGATATTTTTTAGAAAACCCCCGAAATAATTACTTTAATTTTAACCAAAATAACATTATTAACAGCAAGAGTAATAACAGTGATTATTCGTCTTTTCCAGCGTGGTGAAACGAGGATTGCTCGTGGCTGGAGAGATTTAGAAGAGCCAAGCTTGGAAGGTATAGACATTAATACAATTTTGAAAGTTTCCTAGACTTTCAGAAATTTAAAGCTGAAGCCACAAAAACCTTCAAAAAAACAAAAACGTCCACCAGTAAATCCTTTTGCGATTCCATTACTTTACTTTACCGAATCTCGGATATCTGAAAAAAGATTCGCGGCTTTCGACACAGTCTGTGGTGTCTTGAGAATATAAATTCAGTAGAGACCATTCTCAAAGCTGTGTATCAAGCCCTGTTCTTTATAAAATTTATATGTTAGACTTTCATAATCATCTCCACCTAATCTGAAAAATTTTGCAATATGCAGATGAAATTATTATTAATTTCACCTCAGGTGATCTAGGGGAATGCATTCAGATCTTGCAAGAAAGTTTGTATATTCTCCAAAATTTTCTATAGTCAAGAAGCTTAAACATCTCTATCTACAAATTCAAACTGATCTTCACTAAAAAAGAAACCCTTCCATTTAACTAATATAATTCTTCGACTAGAATCAGTTATTAACATTATAAAGTTTTTGAGACGGACTTGGTGGAGCTCTGACCCAAGAACCTTACGCATGTACCAGTAATGTTTTTAGAGATGAAAGAACCACCTTTATTTTTTCATATGAAATTTCTCAACAGGAAATTTATTCTAAAAAGCTTTTCAACTGAAAATCACCCTCTATTCCAAATACTCTACTACTTAGACCAGCGTACACAAGAAAAGGACAGACTCAATCTTCGCCAAAATTTTGCACTCCTCATGCAAATTTAGAATTTAGGACCTTCATACAAAACAACCATAAAGATGACTTTATGTTCTTTAGAGACGGTTAAAAAAACTGAAACCCAACGTACAGGGATCGGCATCACTTGCTCCTCCATCCAGACTTTTAATAAACATAAACGTTCCCACCTAGTGTTCTTTCTTCCTGCCTCAACTTCAGCAACCTGAAATGTAAGTCCTTCCAAATCTATGAAATTAAAAATCTCCACCATCTAGCTAAATCTAATAAAATTTTAATTTACTTTTACTGGATTCCTGGTCATAAGGGAATCTTTGGTAATGAACTTGCAGACAAACTTGCGAAACTAGCTTATACAAATGGCTCTTTTTTGTTTGACAGAATATCTCATATAGACTTCTCCTAATTAATCTCCACTTAACTTGTAAAAACCTCTAATATATTCCTAATGAATGAGAGTAAAAAGAGAAATATAGGTCTTCACTACTTTAAATTGAACTTTACCGAATCTCATAAACCTTGGGTTTTTAACACAGAGTTTAGTAGACGTAATATAGTTAACATTTCATGCTTAAGAACTAATCATTATGCTCTAGCAGATAGCCTTGCCAGAGACAACTTTACAGACTCTTTAAATGTCCCTCTGAAGATTAAACAGAGGACATTACCCATGTTGTTTGGGCTTGCCCTCGATTTCTTGACCAACGGAAAATACTCTAGAAATCATTCATTAAATCAAAGAAGTATCCTCATTTCTGCTTGGAGACTTTTTTGTCTGAACCAAATGGCCATCCTACACGGAGAAAAAATCTAAGTACCAACCAAGTATATTAGGGATTTTTCTGGTTATCCTTGTAAGAATTGATGCAACTCAAGCACGGTTATATATTATACCAGAAATTATAGGCATTCTTTTCTCTAAGAACAATATTGCCGATCGAGAAAAGCGTTAACGTGACCGTTCTGAGATTGCAAGGAACCCTATCGATTTCGGCATATTTATTTTCTTAAGTAGAAATTCAACTATTCCATTTTAGAATGAACAAAGTATTCCTTTAAAATTTCTTTCTTTTCTTTCTTTCAATTATTTCTTTTAATGACAAATTTTTTCTTTTAGTTTTTCTTTTAAATTTACCAGAGACAAATTTGCTCTAAAATGCAACAGTTGAATTTTCAACCGACGAATTTGTTACAAAATACGCTGTTGCGTTTGAATGATTGAAAAATTTCACAAGTTTTATGTTTCGTATTTTATTCCTCATTAGGACAAAGCGGCACCCTGCTGGCAAGGCTTGAAAGAGCACTAGCGCTGTGCTGTGTTTATAGAATATTTTACTTACAGTACTAAATAAGCTAATCCCTTTGGAATTATTGCAGTCGGTTTTATCTACCTTTCTTTTGTATATTGGTACGATGATCGTTTTTTGCAATCTACATCGCAGTTGTGGTATCCTATAGCTTTATATCCGAATAGTCCTCTAAAATGGTCTCTCAAAGTATCTATAACCCCGTCAGCATCAAATAGCATTTCCCCTTTTCTATTTCTCATATTGACAAATTATGTACTTTTATTTACCTTAATTTTTTTGTAAAGTAGTCTGAAATCATTTTTACGTCTATTTCTTTTCTCATCACTAAGACCTCCCATGCTTAAAGTTCTCATGTAATGTTCTTTCTTTGCTTTTTGGGCAGCCCGAATTTCATAATTCCACCGAGCACCCCCAGACATTGTTCCTACAACCTGGATAACATACACTTCCATCACACATCTAATAATGATATCCCAGAACTTAGAATATGAGCCCTCTATATGTTTGTTTCTTATAAGCGCCTCCCAAGTTGCCGTATGTGTGCTTTCAATTATCTTATTTTGGAAATCTATTTGCACATCCGATTTCTGTAGGGTCTCGATTATGATTCACGTTTGTTTTGTTCTCTTATTTGTCTGTTTTCTCTCTCCCCCAGCTAAGTTAATTTAGAGATCAGAATATAATGATCATTATTGCATTCAGTACCCTTAATGTGCCTTGTATCTTTGACTAGATCGCTTAGTCTTTTATCCGCAACAAAAAAGTCAATTATACTGTGTCTATTTTTCTTAGACCAGTTGTGCATGTGGATCATTTTATTCATAAACCAAGTGTTTAAACTTTAATTTTTGTTGAACCTCGATTTGATGTAGAGCGTTTAGAGCCGCCTGTCGATATTCATGGCGTACTTATTAGTATGGCGAATATATAGTTTTAAAGACCAAGCACTTACTTCTTACTCTTAATAGACCCTATGTGAAAATTCAGCTGCAAGTATCAGCATGGTCCTTCTTGTCCAATATTTGTATAGTGGAGTACTTTGTGCTTCATGTGATCTATTTTTTTGAAAAATAGAAACTACAATGTGGCTAATTATCGCGATCGTGAGTTATTTTGAAGACGACGGGTCCATGCTCCTGCAGTGCTGCAAAGGCAGCAATGGGTCTTGTACTGTTCGAAGCAAGTCGCCATACTTGATCGGCACTCGGCAATGGATTTTTTTTTGAAAGTCTATTCAACTTTGTCGATAAACCAATATCGCTCTATGGATTGTTTGATGTGGGGGACTTCCGTCTTGGGACTGAGAGGACGGCGCCTCGCCTATACTGATTTTCGATCAAACAGAATTGATTTTGCCTGTTGCTAGGCAGGATTGCAGCTCCCCACCGTTGGATAAAGGTCACGTGAGCATCCTATTACTTTTTTAAATTCCTTTATAGATAACACGCTCTCTAGCAAAATTGGATTCAAATTCGTTACAATGGAACCAAAAGGCAAAAAAGATAAATAAGTTCGGCAACGTGAATCAACACGAACAAAGGTAAATATTTAAAAAAAAAAAGGGTGTCAAATAGTTGAAACCTATACCGACGAACAAATCGCGTTACCGGAAGTAACTGGAATAGAGCTGATTTGTCGGTTAGATCATGTAAAACTAGCTTTTCAAGATTTTTACTACCGATGAACTAACCGACGTCGAAGCAGAAACTTCAAGTTATCGTGAAAGAGTTGAGAACGATTATTTTAAAGTTCTCGCTAAAGCTACAACTTTATTATCCCGGGCGGTACCAGTTGCTCAAGCAAAATGTAGAAAACCAAAACGACCTGCTACGAGTACAAGGCGTAAGAATCCCTACCATTGAGTTGCCTAAGTTCAGGGAAGAGCTCGAGTAATGGTTGGGTTTTAGCGATAGTTGCACATTTCTCATTCACCAAAACAATCACATTAGTGCGATTCAAAAATTTCATTATTTGAGGGCAGCATTGGAAGGCAGTGCTAAGCAAATAATTAAATCTTTCGAATTCTCTGCAGCCAATTACACGGTGGCTTGGGAAGCTTTGTGTAATCGTTGCAATAATACAAATCTTTTGATACATAACTATATAAAGACTATATTTAGTATAGAGTCTGTACAGAATGAAAGTCCTACTTAGATTCGCAAGGTCTTAGACAGTTTAAACAAACATTTGAGAGCTCTGAAAGCACTGAAACAACCGACTGATCAGTGGGACGTGCTGTTGATATATATCGTCTCAACGAAACTCGATAAGATAACTGCACGTGCTTGGAAGAAAGAAGAAACAGAAAACGAAGTTCGTACGTTGAAAGATCTAAAGAATTTTTTAAAGGCTAGGTCGGATATGCTTGAGACACTATAATTAAATAACATGCAAATAGACAAGAATCCTAATTCAAAATCTAACAATAAGAGTAATCAAGATAATGCCAAGTCGTTTCTCGCTAAAAAATTAAACTGTTTGTTTTGTGTTAGGGAATACTACATCCAAGATTGTTTCAAATTTATTGAACTCGTGCCGCAACAAAGGACACAAAAAATGAAGGGCTTCAAGGTTTATTTGAATTGTTTTGAACCGGATCATTTTATAAAACAATGTAGAGGTACTAATTGCAAAAAGTGCCAAAGTAAACACATCGCATTGTTACATTTCGAAAAAGGTAAATCAAGTAGCGCAACAAGTGCTGCGCCACCTCAAGAGTCAAAAACTCGAACTTATTGTTGCGTCAATATAAAAAACGATGGAGTCTTGTCCACAGCATCTGTTCTAGTAGCAGATGCGGATAAACAGTTACGGACTGCTCGCATTATTTTAGATAATGGTTCTCAAACTGGTCTTATCACAAAAGAACTCTATGACTCACTTAACCTTCAAAAAATATCAATAGATGTGACATTAAGCGTACTGAACAATCTTGCTTCGAATGTCAAGTATAGATGCAACGTTCAAATCATCTCAAGACAAAATAATTTTGGTTTCAAAATTTCCTGTCTTGTCGGTCCGGAGATTACAACTCATTTTCCAAATTCGAGAATTAGCACAATCTTCTCGAAAATTCCTTCTCATCTCAATTTAGCATATCCTGAATTTGACAAAGCCGGAAAAATAGATATTTTAATAGGAAATAACATCTTTTGGACTTTGATTTGTATCGGCCAAGTCAAATTGAATGTTCAAGGTTTGCTTTTACAAACAACCGAATTGCGTTAGATCTTGGCGGGTCCAATGCCAAATGCTTTTCTAATTCCTCGATTTAATACACTTCGTTGCAACTTGATTTAGAATATAAACATAGAAAAATAAATTTGCAAATTTTGGGAGTTAGAAGAACATTTGGATAAAAAATCAAAGTCCATTGATGAGAAACTGTGAGAATCACTTTTTATTAAAACTGTAAAGAGAGATACAAATGGCAGATTTATCGTCACAATCCCCTTTAAGGGTAACCTTGACCAGTTAGTTGAATCCAAAGACCAAGCTGCGCGTCGTTTCTTGAATTTAGAAATCGGTTAGAAAGAAACCCTGAACTCAGAAAAGAGCATGCTGCCTTTATGACAGAATACGAGAAACTAGGTCACATGTCGAAAGAACTGGACGATTCAAATTCTTTTGTATCTTATTACATGCCTCATCATTGTGTGGTTAAAAAAGATAATCTCTCAACGAGAGTTCGCGTACTATTTGATAAGTATGCACCAAAAACAAGTGGTGTATCTCTTAACGACCTTCAAATGGTCGGACCTTTGCTACAAGATGATTTTGTTCTCGATTTTAATTCGCTTTAGGAAACATATTCACGTTTTAGGCGCGGTCATTGAAAAAGTGTACTTTTAAAAAGTGTCAGGTACTTGTCACACCTGAGCAGCGTTCTCTGCAGAGAATATTGTGGCGTCCCGATCGAAGCCAGTAAATAGAGATTTTCAAAATGAATACGGTTACCTACGGGACATCTGCAGCCTCGTATCTCTTGCCATTAGATACTTGCATCAAATAGCTTTTGATTGCGAACAGGAATTTCCAAACATAGCCAAAATAATTCGTAAAGATTTTTATGTTGATGATTTAGTTTCAGGTGCAAATTCCATTGAAGAAGCTAGGCTCCTTACTAAACAAGTATCGCAAGTTTTGTCAAAGGAAGGTTACATATTAAAAAAATGGAATTCCAATGACCCTCGCAATATTAAAGACATGATCGATCTTGATAATTCTACTAGTTTGATTAATGTCTCAAAAGATAGTCAAATTAAGTCACTCGGTTTAAAATGGCTAGCTCATTCTGATCACCTGACTTATTCAGTAAGTGTTTCACATAATAACAAGATTACAAAAAGACCAATTTTGTCTAACATATCGCGCATTTTCGATCCCTTAGGTCTTTTAGGTCCTTGTATCATCTTGGCCAAAAATTCAACTTCAAAAACTTTGGCTTGAAAAACTTTCGTGGCATGAAAGTCTACCTGCCGAAATTCATTCGCAATGGATAGAGTACATGAATCAACTTCCGGCTCTATACTCGATCTAGGTTCTTAGACAAATTATTTGTTCAAATGTCGTAAACATGCAATTGCATGAATTCTCCGATGCTACACTCAATGCATACGGAGCTTGCGTCTATTTCAGATCAGAGGACAAAGATGGCGATGTACGCATACAATTAATTTGTTCTAAATCTAGGATCGCACCATTAAAAACACAAACTATACCTCGATTAGCGCTTTGCAAGGCTCTTGAGTTGGCCAAATTGATGTCCAAGGTTAAAACTGCTCTTGACTTATCCGTGGATAATATTTATTATTGGTATGATTCCACAATAGTTTTGTTCTGGCTTAAAACGCAATCGAACACTCTTGAAACTTTTATTGCAAATAGAGTTGTTCGGATTCAGGAATTAACGGATATCGAATTCTGGAAACATGTTCGTAGCAAAGATAATCCAGCAGATTGCATTTCCCGCGGTATTGTACCAAGTCTTCTAGAAGGTTCCAAGTTATGGTGGAAAGGTCCATCATTTCTTCTCAAGGATAAATCAGATTGGCCTTTCATGTCGTCTCTATCTCCTGATGTGCCAGGGCTCAAAAAACAGTGCAATTTAGCATTCAAAGAAGAAGCAGTAGACGTTTCGATTCTTGAACGATAAAAAAGCTTGTCTCTCCTGATAAGAGTATTAGCATATTGTAAAAGATTTGCAAATAACTGTAAATCAAATGGTAATAAATTAGGTGGACATCTGCGTTCATTTGAACTTGCTGAATCTAAAATCACTCTTGCAAAACTATCACAAAGAAATTCTTTCACAGAGGAAATAAAAATGCTTTCTCGAAAGATCCCAATAAAAAAGGGAAAACTAGCGTCCCTGAATCCCTTTTTGGATGATCGCGGAATTTTAAAGGTCGGTAGCAGACTTGAAAACTCATGTTTTGGTGAGGATAAGAAACATCCCATACTTATTTCTGCTTCCGATTAATTCACCAAACTTCTTTTTGATAGTGAGCACAAGCAACTGCTCCACGCTAATCCTTAATTACTTTAAGCCTCGATTCGTGAACAATTTTTGGTCTTAGAAGAAGGAATTTGACTAGAAAGGTGGTTAAAAATTGCGACAAATGTTTTAGAGTATCTCCTTCACCACTTTTCCATAATACTGGCGTAGACCACGCACTTACTTCTTACTATTAATAAACCCTGTGTGAAATTCCAGCTGCCAGTATCAACACCAAGCATTTTTAATGAACAGC
This sequence comes from Druon quercuslanigerum, assembly GCA_010014905.2. Taxonomy (NCBI): domain Eukaryota; kingdom Metazoa; phylum Arthropoda; class Insecta; order Hymenoptera; family Cynipidae; genus Druon; species Druon quercuslanigerum. The sequence continues at coordinate 26,827 of JAAAKG020137505.1, forward strand.
CTCCTTTCTAAACATAAGCCAACTAATTTATCTCCGTTATAGTTTGTTCTTGGATCCCCACGAATTTTAAAATCACTTTGAATTCAGAAAAAAAATTAAACAAAACAAAGTTCGGAAATCAGGCTCGGAAGTCAGTTCTCTGTTGACTTGCAGGTTGCAGTGAGCATTAGCATTATGATCGAAAGATTGCAAATTGCAAGATCAGACTATAATTTCTTTTTTGATTCTGTACAAAAAGTTAATGATGGCGATTATTTTCACAGTGCAGTAATGAGACAAAGGCTTTGTGCGTTTTGTTTCCGGACAATAAAGAAGTGTCTTGTGGAGGTAAAGGAAGAAGAGGTTCAGCAAATCCTTTGATGGCCCATTTGAGAGTCCACCATAAAAATTATTGCATTTAGAATGGAATCGATATTACAGGTTCAGAGAAGTAATCGACAGGCCGAAAAGTCAATTTTTGGCATGTGAAAGATTCGCAAGCGTTGCAATTAAGCGGCGAAATTTTAGGAATGATTGTGGTAGATCAGGACCCAGCCATCGCCGAGAAAGCCGAAAATATTTGGTTCATGCAGAACACCAATCCGAAAAATTATATTAAAAATAAATATCCCGCAAAAAGTTTGTTCTTTTTACAGTGAATTTGTAACCGACATCTTTGGCACTGTGAGCAGAAAACTTGAAGCATGAATTACGAAAACTACTTGTATAACTGTGTCTGTAAAAATTACAATGTGCTACGTTTTAAACAATTCTATCATATTCCTTACACTACATTGGTTGGGAGAAAAATTTAATATCATTTAATTTAATTTAATGAGTTCAAAGCAAACAAAGAGTACTTTCATTTAACTTTGAAAAAGAAGATTCTGTGTTATTTCGTGTACTCAGCGAATAAAGATTTTGAATTTGAAACACTAAATAAATTTTTTTTCTTAAACTTCAATTTCTCACAGACAAAACCTTAATTTTTTTTAGCAAATATCATTCTCGTTATTTCTGTTTTTTAGCACATACGGGGTAGTTAAAAAATATTCAAATAGGCATTTTTCGACGTATGTGCATAAACCGATTTTGTTTAAATAAACTATACCTTGCAAATTTTTGCATTTTCATTTTTTTTATATCCTCAAGTTGTCTCATATATTAATATTTGTTATTTTATTTTTCATACTCTAGGAAGTGGATTGGACATAAGAAATGTTTTTGTTTTTAAGTATTTTGAAAATTAAAAAAAGAAAAAAAAGATTTCATAAAGGGAGATTAACATATAAATTGCTGTAAATTTCTTTTAAAAAGAAAAGAAAATTATTTAGATTCTCATAAGCTTCTGGAAGCCGAACTCAATTATTAACTTAAAAAGATTAGTATAATGATAGAGTTTTTATTGGTTACAAAAAATTAAAGAAACATAAATAAAGCTTTCGTGTAGAAAATCACGCTCAAAATCATAATTTATCTGAGAGATACCATTTCGGCACAAATATGTAACTCAAATATCCGATCTGTCATAGCATTCTCGTTATCTATATTTGTGAATTTGATTCTCTTGCACTAATGAAGGACGAAAGCTGATGGGACTCTACATGAATATGAATGTCAATACAAATAACAAATTGCCTAAGTTTAAATATTAAATTTAATTGATTTTTCGACACGTAGAACATTTTTTGTTTGAATACAATTGACGCCATTTAACTGTAACTTAAAAATTATAACAATCTTTCGTGTAATTAAAAAAACTATATGATTCCAGTTTTAAATAAAATTTAATTAATCCATCAAATTCTATTTAATTTTAAAATTGTGTTTATATAATACATTTGTTGACTTTTATATAGAAAAGCCAATCAAGTCTTTTTTTTGATAATATATTCATCTTTCTAAAATAAAAATGCAATTATTTAGTTAAAAAATAATCGGATTTCCTTGAGGATTTAACTATTTTATTTTAAAATTTTGGTTGACCTTCTTTGTATAGATATCACTTTTTTGTTAAAGACTCATATTTTTATTTAAAAAAATTTTTTTTTTATTGGTATCTTTTTTTGTTAAGAATTCATCTTTTTAGACTGATAATTCAATTATTTGGTTAAAAATTTCATTCTTTTGTTGAAAGTTGAGGTTTTCTTTAAATCTTCTTTCACAGAAAAAATTGATTTTTTTAAGATAAATAAATAAATTTAAAAATGTTTATATTGCATCCTAAATATATTTATTTATTTTGTTTATAAAAGACCTTATTTTTAAAAATATTACAAGATTAAAACGCTGGTATTTTATTATAATATTCAATTCACAGAATTCATGAAGTTTATGTGACTTAAGAAATTCACGGAATTCGTAGAATTCATGAAATTAAATCAATTCACAGAATACTTGTTATTCACGAATTTCATGAAATTTATATAATTCAACGAATTCGTGAAACTTATGAAATTCAAAGAATTGATGCAATTCGTGAAATTTATGCAATTCGTGAAATTCAAGGAATTCGTGATATTCCAGGAATTCGTGAAGTTCCAGGAATTCGTACAATTTAAGAAGTTCGTGAAATTCAAGGAACTCGTTAAATTCAAGAAAATCGTTAAATTCAAGAAATTCGTGAATTTAAGGAATTCACGAAAGTCATGGAATTCGCGGAATCTATTACATTCACGGAATGCATGAAATTCACGGAATTCATGAAATTCCCGGAATTCATGTAATACGTGGAATTCATAGAATTCATCATTCGTGCAATTCGCAGAATTCACGACATTCAAGAAATTTATGAAATTTATGGAATTTAAGAAATCCGTAGAGATCAAGGAATTTATGGAATTCGCGGAATTAATGCGATTCATGGAATTCAAGGAATTATTGATATTCAAGAAATTCGTGAATTTAAGAATTTCACGAAATTCAAGGAATTCGCGGAATCCCTTACATTCACGGAATGCATGGAATTTATGGAATTCAAGAAGTGCACGGAATTTTGGTTTAACTACTTTGTTTAGACATCACTTTTTTGTTGAAAATTTATATTTTTTTTTTATTATTGGTGGAAATTTAATTTTTTTATAGAAAATTCGTCTTTTGTCTTGCAGGTTAGACAATTTAGATGACATATTTAATGAAATTTTTTTTCTTTGAAATATCACCAAATACACTTTTTTTGTTAATAGTTTTTTTAATACCACAAAATAAACTTTAAAAAATTATTTTAACAAACAAAATTTTTTTTAATAATTAAAAATTAATCAAACAATGTCGAAAATTTCGTTGTTTAGTTTCTCAATTTGTATTGCCTAATTTCTCTTTTGATTCGTTTTCCACTTTTATATTTCTTATTTATTTGATTTGATAATTGCATTTTCTACTTTATTCGTTCTTCATTTTTTTTAAAGATTTGCGATTATTGAGCTTCATGTTCTTCCATATACTCACATTTGGATTTTGAATTATATATTTTTTTAATCGCTTAATAGATGTCCGTAGGCCGGATAATAATTTTTCTTCATTTATGATTGTATTTTTAAAGAGAAACTTCTCAGAGCGCGGTACAGAATGTTTGCACGAGAAATTACTCCATTCGTGAAATTCAAGTAAGCTATATAATTCAAGAAATTCGCGGAAACCATCAAATTCACGGAACTCAAGAAATTTATGAAATTCAAGGAAATAGTAGAATTCATGCAATTCACGAAATTAATTAAATTCAAGGAATTCGTGAAATTTCAGGAACTTAAGAATTCATTCAGGAACTTTATGGAAATCAAAGAAATTATGGAATACAAGGAATTCATGCGATTTTTGGGATTTAAGGAATTCATTAAATTCTTGGAAGTCATGTAATTAATGAAATTCGCAGAATTGATGAAACATATAGAATTCTTGGAATTCATGGAATTTGTCACAATTCATAGAATTCATGAAATGTCTGGTATTCAAAGAATTCATGAAATAGATGAAATTCGAGGAATTCACGGAACTCAAGAAATTCATGGAATTAAAGGAATTCGTAGAATTCATGAAATTAAAGGAATACTTGGAATTTAAGAATTTTACTAAATTTAGAGAATTCAAGGAATTCGTGAAATTTATAAAATGACAGAATTCATTAAATTCACAGAATTCATGAAGTTTATGAAATTCATGGAACTGACGAAATTTGTGAATTTCATGAAATGCAAAGAATTAATGCAATTCGTGAAAGTCAAGGAATTCGTGACATTTAGGAATTCGTAAAATTTAAAACGTTCGTGAAATTCAAGGAATTCGTTGAATTTATGCAATTCACGGAATTAATTAAATTTAGGGAATTCGAGAAATTCCAGCAATTTATAGAATTTATGGAATTCGCGGAATTCATGCGATTTATATAATTCAAGGACTTCGTGAACTTCAAGAAATTCGTAAATTTAAGGAATTCTCGCAATTCGTTAAATTCGTGAAAGTCATGGAATTCTCGGAATTCATAAAATGCCTGAAATTTATGGAATTCCAGAAATGCATGGAGTTCGTGGAATTTATGAAATTCACGGAATGCATGAAGTTCAGGAAATTCATGGAATCCATTAAATTTAGTGAATTCGAGAAATTCGTAGAGATCGAGGAATTTATGGAATTAAAGGAGTTCATGAAATTCAAGGAATGTATGCGATTCATAGAATTCAATGAGCTTGTCAAATTAAAGGAATTCAAGGAATTCGTAAAATCAAAGGAATTCAAGCAACTCATAAAATTAAAGGAATTCAAGCAACTCATAAAATTAAAGGAGATTGTGTGATTAAAGAAGTTCAGGAAATTCAATGGAATTCAAATAATTCGTGAAATTCAGGGAATTCTCGGAATTCAAGAATTTCATTAAGTTTATGGAATTCATGAAATTTATGGAATTCAAAGAATTGGTTTAATTAAGGAATTTGTGAATTATAAGAATTCATGAAAATCGTGAAAGTCATGGAATCCTCGGAGTTCATGAAATTCGTGAAAGTCATGGAATTCTCGAAATTCATGAAATTAGTGAAAGTCATGGAATTCTCAGAATTTACGCAATTCGTGAGTCATGGAGTTCTCGGAATTCGTGAAATTCGTGAGGGTCATTCGAATTCTCGTAATTCCTTATATTCAGGGAATGCCTGAAATTTATGGAATTCCAGAAATGCATGGAAATCGTGGAATTTATGAAATTCACGGAATGCGTGAAGTTCATGAAATTCATGGAATTCATTGAATTTAGAGAATTCGAGAAATTCGTAGAGATCAAGGAATTTATAGAATTAAAGGAGTTCATGAAATTCAAGGAATGCATGCGATTCATAGAATTCAATGAGTTCGTCAAATTAAAGGAATTGGTTTAATTAAGGAATTTGTGAATTATAAGAATTCATGAAAGAAAGTCATGGAATCCTCGGAATTCATGAAATTCATGAAAGTCATAGAATTCTCGGAATTCATGAAATTAGTGAAAGTCATGGAATTCTCGGAATTCATGAAATTCACGGAATGACTGATATTTATTGAAATCCAGAAATGCATGGAATTCGTGGAATTCATGAAATTCACGGATTGCATGAAGTTCATGAAATTCATGAAATTCATTACATTTGAGAAATTCGATAAATTCTTAGAAATCAAGGATTTTATGGAATTCAAGGAGTTCATGAAATTCAAGGAATTCATACGATTCATGGAATTCACGGAGTTCGTAAAATTAAAGGAATTCAAAGAATTCCTAAAATGAAAGAGATTCAATTAACTCATAAAAGTAAAGAAATTCGTTAGATTAAGGAAGTTCAGGAAATTCGATGAATTCTTCGTGAATTCAAGAGTTTCATTAAGTTTATGGAATTCAAGGAATCGGTTGAATGAAGGAATTTGCGAAATTTCAGGAATTTAAGAAATACGTGGAATTCGTGCAAGTCACGTAATTCATGGAGTTCGCGGAATTATATATTCATGGAAATCTTGGAATTCATAAAAATTCATGGAGTTCATGAAATGTATGGTATTCAAAAATCCATGAAAGTGATGAAATTCGGGGAATTCATGGTACTGAAGGAAGTCATAAAATTCAATGAATTCGAAGAATTCATGCAATTAATGTAATTCGTGAAATCCAAGGGATTCGTGAAATTCAAGGAATTCATGGAACCCCAGTGATTCGTGACATACAAGTCATTCGTGAAATTGAAGGAATTCAGAAAATCCATGGAATTAATGGAAGTTATATAATTCATGGAATTCGCAGAATTCATGACATTCACGGAACTTAAGAAATTCACCGAATTCGTAGAATTCATGAAATTACAGCAATTCATGCAATTATTCGAATTCTTATAATTTAAGAATTACATTAAATAGATAAAATTAACGAATTAAAATTTAAAAATAAAATGCTGCAAAGTGAAATAATGCATAACAATCTTGGGATTCTTTTTTGTAGATTGTACAAATTTATTTCCAATGTATCTCGTTTCAAGGGTAGTAGATAAAGTTTTTCCTTCCGTTACCACGTGTAAATGTAGATAACATTTTTTATCAATTATGAGATAGCTATCACCTGTTTAGTACATTATCAGTTACAACTGAAGACGTTAGTTCAAAATCCGATTCGTTATCTCTAGAAGCATGAGATTTTTTATTTCTACTTCGATTATCATTTCTATGATATTTCTTCATTGTGTAGGTAAGTTAAATATAATACAAAATTAATCCAGATATGGACTGTATTAAAAATTCGAATTTTATTTTGAAACATATGTTTTCATCATTAGAAGTATTTTCGCAACAAAATTTAAAATTTTTGGAGCATATGTTAGCACATAATAGGGATGTTCTCGATACTTTAGAAAATATATTATTTTAGTACTGCGTGCAATTCTCAAAATTTTACTTCGTATAAAAAAAATGCGAATACTTTACTTTTCAGAAATAAATATTTAAATGAATTATCAAAAATTCTCCTCGAACGACTATGTGACTTTAAACTTCGCATTGTGCGAAACGCTGAACCAAGTAGTATATTTTTGTGCCGATTAAGCAAAATTTTAAACATTTTTAACATCTTTTCAGGCCCTTCTCCATACGTTTCAAATATGTTTTAAATAATTAACTTGAAAATAGGTTATGTTTGCCCAAATCAGTAACAGCCATATTAATTCCCTTATTAACTAAAATAATTAATTTCGTGTTTACTTTCAACGCTGGCTCAATTGAATTCACTCATCTTGACGCAAAAAAAGTGGATAATTGTACTTTTTATAAATTAAAAAAAAATCAAACATTTTGCCTGCAATGATAATTTGTTTCCAGGCTAATTTACTTTAAAAAATCTACACATAGTTACGACATCTTGCATACATTGTTTCCGCGAAATCAATTTCTAAATAAGTAATGTTTATTTCCCTAAACTGTAAAGCTGAATGAGACAACATTATTTGACTTCATAAAATTCAACAAATATTACTACTGCACGATTTTTTTATCTTTAACTTTTAGAAAGAAATATTTAAAACAAAATATTCAAAAAAACTCTATTCGAATAATTCTGTGACCTTGAAACGTAACATCCTGCAAAACGCTACACCAATCAGAATAATAGTACAAGTGGCGCCATTGACTAACAAAGTATCTTTTGACAACTGGTCCACAAATCTATGCCAATCCACATGTCGACTTTGGGCATATTCACACAAAAAAATTTTGTAAATCCCACATTTAGTGGAATTCTTAACATTTTGAACTTTCAAAGCGAAATAAGCTATTCAGAATCGAGAGTAAAGGTTCGATAGTTCGATAGTTTTATGAAGATTCGATACTCGATAATTCAAGTGTGCGCGAATGTCAAGAGCCAGCAATTAATAAGATTGTTAAAAATTAAGAATAAAAATAAGTTCGTTCAAGTGGCATAGTTATACATTAACTATAATTGATGTTTTTTTCAAAATAAAAAACAAATAGAAATTTTGAGTAGTCTTAAAAATGCTGATAGTTGCGTGAAAACTAAAAAAATTTTTAGATTTAGCGATTCCATATTTTTTCAAATCACTCTTTTCTATTTCAAAATAAAATTATATTTGAATAAAATATCAACCATTAAATTTTTTGTTCGTACTTCATTTTTCTATTTAAAAATGCAGGGACTTGGTTAAAAGTTGGAATACTTTGACAAAAAGTAACTTTTTTAGTTTTTGATTCATCAGTTTATTAATTTATCGATTCATCATTTTATTTATCGATTTATCATTCATGTCTTTGGTTGAAAATGTAACTATTTTGTTAAAAATTTATCTGTCTGTTTAAAAATTAATCTATTTTGGTTGTAGATTCAACTTTATTTTAAACTTGTCTTCATTGGATAAATTTAGCTATTTTTTATTTAAAATTAAAATCTTTTTTGACTCTAATCTCAATTATTACATTTGATGTTGATTAATATTATTATTATTATACCATTAGGCCGTTTCCCTTTCGGGGTAGGCTTGACTCAATCGGTGGGGAGAGGAGTAGTGTGAGGAAGGGGTTATAAAAATTTTTAGATTGATCTGGAATTCTCGTGTTATTTATTCAAATAACACGTTCACTCCGCAAAACTGCTCCGACCCAGGTTGCTGATCAATCTCTCTAGCAATCACCCCAAATGAAGATCCTCACAAAGTCGTCATGTGA
>JAAAKG020137506.1:0-12888 GCA_010014905.2 Druon quercuslanigerum
ATGCGAACTCAGTGCGATTTTTTTTCACTGAGATAGAGCTACTTTTCCCCAAGTGTCAGGACTTTCTGTCCCGATATGTCTCGGCGACTAAATGTCCGACAACTAGATGTCACGTACCCCAAGTAGGGTAACCTTTTACGTCCTACAATAACCTACCAAAGTTGGTTTTCAATTATATAACAAAATTATTCACGCTATTCATAAAAAGATTTTATTTGTCTTGGGAATATAACAGTACTGTATTCAAAGTATAATTGTTCGCGTCTTCGAGATGCGTGAATGTACCTATTGACACACTTTTTATGACTTTTCTTGATCCATCAGTAATGGCTTAGAGAGTTAAAAAAATTTATATGAATAATTTTGAACCAAACATCAAAAACATCAAAAAAAATTTCCTGGCTTTTCTTTTCTATTATTGTATAGACAATGGGCACTATGCAAAACAACAACGTTGTATTAATATTAATTTCATATTTTAATTTATCAATTAAGTGAGACAAGAAAAAATAATAATCGCGCACGTGTTTGTTTTCTACTTTAAAATTAAACTTTTATTTTATATTGAAGAAACATGTTATTTGTTTGAAATGCATCACTTAATATTTATAATTTACTACCGAAGAATAATAAATTTCAAGTAAAATCAATTGGAAAATCGTTTAAGAAAGAAGCAAGAAGAACTTGGGAACCTAAAAGTGAAACAAAAACTCTAATTGAAGTTTATTGCAGGCTCTTTATCAAAAATACTTCTCGTATCTCTTAATGAACAACTCGCGATATAATTACGAACTCATTCTACACATGTTTGGTCTCTGTGGCTTTATTTGTGCGCCTAGAAACTTGTTAATTCGTTTAAGTATTGGAAATATAGTAACTGAACTTGTACAGGATGGCTGAGATAAGAAGACACTGGATTGGGCGTAAGAAAAAGTAAAACGGCGTGCATGGGGGAAGTAGAGCTCCCCTTTTCATAAGTTTTCCAGCTTTCTATTACGAACAAAGCTCCTCGACATAATCGAAAATCGATCCCAGGCCTTCTTCCTCGAATCGTAGGCGACGGAAATCGAGGATTTATCCCCAGATAAGAGAAACTAAATCTATAACGTGACGCAACGATTTTCTTTTAATAAAAATACTGTAGTTTTTCGCCGAACGTCTTTTTACATTCGTTCTATTGACGGTAAAGTCAATCGTTCGATACACTTATGGAAAGCTTTCTTATTTATAAGAAGAAAAATGCATAAGGGTTGTTGAGGACTCTACAGATTGGTAAGCCCTCAGAAAAATCCCAACCCTCCTCCGCGAAATGAGAAGCTCGTTCTTCTTCACCCTCGGGCATTTTTTTTTCTCTTGGAAAATGCTCCCCTAGATTGTTATCTCGATTGTGATTGAGTCTCTTTATTAGAATCGTGTTTTAGAAGATTTAATACTGTAATTATCATAAGATAAAAAGAATATAATATAAGATCACACAAGAAAAAAACAACCTTACTCCAGTAAGAAGTGTTGAAGATGTTTTTAATTTCGAATATGATTTTTTAGGGATTTATAAGAGAAAAAGAAATCAAAGAGGGTTGCATTCTATTTCAGCAAGAATTATATCCATAAGCTTTATCTGATATTACGAGAGCTATTAAACTGGATATTTTTATATACTGTGAAAGAATCATAGAACAGAAACAATTTTTTGCAAATTGGAATGTAATGTATGAAAGTAGTAGATACAAAATTAATAAGAAGCAGGCATTTATAAAATTCTGGAAGTGATATAACTAATAAAACATAAAAATATTACTTCATTGTTTGTACAATTTCAATTAAAATAAATTAAAAACTTTAAAGGAATTAAAGTGGAGCGATTAAAATTTGTCCCATTTATATATTTTTAACTCAAACCTAATTACTATACATTACTATTCAAAGCTTTTACAAAATGAAGATATAAGAAGGAAAGTTTAAAAAAAAATTAATGATTAACATTCATCATTTAAAATAAATTTACCAAGTATTATAAATTATAATGTTCAAAACTTCTTTCAACCAGTTAAAATGGGGTTTGAAAATGGAACTACTAAAAATTAGAGTTTCCAAGATTTAACAATATGAACCAATTATCAAAAATCAAATAAAAGATGTAATGTCTTAAAAACTTAATTGCACTGATTGAATTTATGAATATTTTTCAAAGCAAAATATTTTCATGAATATAAAATTATAAAATATTGAAGACTGAACATTTTGTAATATGAGCTATCATGTTTGAAAATTCTGTAATTTAAATAAAATGTGTTATGAAGTTCAAAAGTGCTCTCAAATTAAAGCATTTAAAAGGTTACAATCTGAAATGTGAGTCATAATTTAGTAAATTAATATATTAAAAAATATATGAACATTGTCAATTTTCATTTTTATGCATGTCAAAGTTTTTTATTGAAATGTTAAAAGTATATTTCTCTAATTCTGAAAAGCATATGGCCAGTCAAAAATTAAAATATTAAAACACCATACAATTTGAAATTGTATTAATTTTAAGATAAAATACACTAGCTTCCAATCTTGATGAATTAAAAACTTAAAACCGAAACGCTCTTAAAAATAGGAGCAATTCAATACTTTACAGCAATTTTAAATAGAGCGATTAAACTCGTCCACATGCATACATTTTTGACTAACACTTAATTACTCTACAGTTTGAAATAGAACTATATAGCTTAAATGGATACCTTAAAAAACTTAACCACATATTGAAGATTAGCAAATAAAGTTCTCAAGATTTAACCATGTAAGCAATTTTCCAATTGTCAAATTTAAAAAAATGTTTTAAAAACCTGATTGTACTATTTTAAATTATAAATGTTTTTCCAGTAGACAATTTTTAATTATATAATTTAAATTTCTATTGAAATAAACGACTTTGAATTCAGAAACAGGTTTCTGGTAACAAGTTTTCTATGATTTAAAGAATTGAAGTAATATTATCAGTCATTTCTTATGAATGAAGAAATGTTATTTCTTACGAAAAACGTTTTAAACTTACCAAAAACGATTTTAAGAATAGTTTTTGTAATTGATTTTTTTCTTACTGTCGCTTTTTACTCTTTTTTCAGAGATCTGATTTTTGAGTCTCAAATGAGAGTCAGAATTAAGTAAACTAAAATATTTAAAAAAAATATTAGCATTGTCAGTTAAAATTAAAATATATGGAAAGTTTTGTATTCAAATTTAAAAGTGCATTTAAATTTTCAAAAACTTTAAAATTAAACAATTATGAATGTGAAACGTTGCGAAATCTGAAATTTTTAATGTGTTCGTTTTTTGAATCCTTGAAAGCAGAAATGGTGAAATTGAAATTGTATTAATGTCAAATGTATTTCAAAATACTTCCCGAATATTTTTTTCTTTTTAGACTACAAATTGGATATTTGATAAAAAAATTAGGCCTTTTAATATTGAAAGTATAAAACCAAATATCTATTAATGAAAAATGTTAAAATTGCAGAAGAATAATTTCATTCTAAATAACTCGAGATTGTTGTTTTTAAGAAAGAAAAAACATTTAGAGGGAGTATTTTATTTTTAGTAGTATTGAGATAGAGAAGGGAAAATAATTAATTATGAAATTACTTTATGAGCCGAAAAAATATCTTTATTTACTTATTTCATATCGAAAAAGCACTCCATTTTCTATTTACACTATAACTGAAAATTTTCTTTTGTAATAAAATAAATCTAAGGACTGTCTGGTTTAGTTTCTTTCCAAGCAAGTATGGTGTTCATATCCGTGATGCCTCGTGTACTCCAAGGCTCCAAGGGATCAGTTGTAGATGTTGGAGGAGATTCTTCCTTATTTTTCTCTTTCGAGTCTGTCTGATTCATCTCTTTTGGAGATATTCTAAAAAAGTTTCATTTTTTAGAATAATAATAAAAATTATTTAATTTAACTTAAATCTCAACATTATTTTTGGCTCTATTTACTACAAAGAGCAAACAGGAATATTTTTATTTATGGAGGGATCTTTACAATCCTACATTATCAAAGCCTAAATAGAACTGAATTCTCCCCTTTTACCATGATTGAAATATATTCCCAAGCGTCACTTCCGTCATATACAATCTTTTTAGGCAAGAATGTATCGTGATTCATATTTTATCTAGCACACTCTGAATTTTTATATTGAATATTTTCAGATACAAAAATTCCGACCCTTTTATTAAGACAAAACGTGGGTGCTTGCAAAAAAAATTAATCTTCTTACGAATGTAAAGGGGGATCCCCGTTTTTCTTGCATTTTAATAAAATTATCATCCAGACTCCATATTTTGAGTTTAGCTTGAAATAATAAAGAAATAATAAAGTCATTCTTGGACTTAATTATTTATGCTAAGCTTATTTCAAGCTTTTTAAACTCCAGTTTGCTCCAGGGCAATTTCCGCTGTTATCTTAAAGGAAGTTTGACTTGCTGTTATCGCTTGGTATCAAATAAAATGAATAAAGTCCCTATAAGAATATTGTGCTTAGAATGTAAAGGGAAAAGTTCATCATTATTTGGCTTTACTTTCTGGATGTTTTTAATATCATTTTTATGCCTTTATTTTTGAGTAAATATGGTATGAATTCACTAATAAGGAAAGTTGATAAAAAAAAGGAATTTTGAATTTAATCGAGATACTTTTTTGTAGTCTTACCTATTTTTCGCAGTTTTGGGCCTGCGTTTGTGAATTTTGCCGTTCTGGGATTTGTTATTTGTATCATTTGGCTTGGAATCGATTTTTACTGATGCTTTTCGCTGTTGACTTGAAAGGTCTTCTGGCTCGTTCAAGAGAGGATGGTATCCGGAATTGTTCTCGACGGATGGCGAGGAAGAGGAACTGTCCTCGTCCTGTCCGGATTTCCTTTTCATCGTTACGTATCTACTATTGGCAGACTTGATCCTGCGAAGGCGGGCTTCCGTGCCCAAAAGATAGTTGTCTTGAACAAAAAATAATTTACTCCTTCCAGCTGACTTGAAATGCTTCAATTTTATTATTTTGAAAGAGAAAAATATGAAATATTTTTCAAAATACAAAGATAGACACAAAATATAATCTTTTAAAATTTGATATCTTTAAAAATCCCTTTACATTGGTTAAAGCTTCTTGCAATTCTTTCAAATCACTTCAAACCTCTCAAAATCCCTTTACAGTGACTTTCATGTAAGTCCTTTAAAATCTTTTTAATTCCCTCAAAATTATCCTTAAAATTTTAAACTCTTTTTGAACTCTTATAAATACATAAAATCATGGAAATCACTTTGAATCTTTAAATTATTTATATTATTTATATTAAATTTTTTTAAATTGCTTGATAGTTCCTAAAATCTCTTAAAATATTTGGACAGTTAATGAATAGTTTTAGGATTCTTCTAAATCCTGTGAAATCCCATAACATCCCTAAAATCTTGTAAAACTTCTTAAAATGTTTTTAAATCTCTTAATACTTGAAATCTTTTGAGTTATTTTACATTATTTTGTAATACCTTTATATGGCTTGCATTTGTTTGAAGTCCTTTTAAATTATTTAAAATATGTTGAATCAGCTCTAAATATGCTTTACAAATTTTTTAAAATTATTCCAAAGCTCATAAAATATTTTGAAACCTTCTGAAATCCTCTGAAATCATTAAAAATGTTTATAAATCCCTTGAAATTTCTAGATATTTTCTGGAAATGGGATCCGAAGCCTGCCTAAAATATTTTTAATCCTTTAAAAAATAACTCGAAATCTTCTCGAGATATTCAACATTTTTGGGAATTTTTGAAATCGTTCGAAATCTATTCAAATATCTGGATATATCTTGGAATATTTTGAAAGCTCATGAAATGTTTTTGAAATATTCTAAATCCTTTAAATATATTTGGAAATTCCTCTCAATCGATTGAAATTGATTAAAATCCCTTTAAATATTTTTAAATCCATTCAAATTTCGAAAATAACTTAACAAAATTCCATGACTTTATATTTCTTAAGTCGCATGAAATGCTTTTAAATCTATCAAAATCCTCCGAAAATTTGAAACCACTTATAATCATTTAAAATTCTTTTACATTTATAAAATTATTTGAAAAAAATTTATTTTGTATTATTTTGCAATGCCTTTAAATCCCTTGAGTTTTTCAAACAATTTAAAAGCTCTTAAAATCTCTCCAAATCAAGAAAATGAAAATTCGCTTGAAATTAATTGCAAACACTTTAAGTCCTCTATAATAGCTTGAAATATCTTAAAATTCTTGCAATTTTTTGCAATTACTTGAAATCTCTTGAGCACAGAAAATCGTTTGAAATCCTCTATAATCAATAAAAATCCAATGCTTTAGAAGTTTTCTAAGTCACTCCTATAAAATCCCCTGAAATCCTCTGAAACCCTTTTAAATTTTGGAAAACAAATAAAATACTTTTAATGACTTTGTATTTTCTATAAACGGCGGAAATTACTTTGATATACCTTGAAATATTTCAAAATGCCTAGAAATATATATTTTTTTAATCACATCCTTTCATAATTTTTTATATAAATTCTTTCATGTCTTGAAAATAACTTGAAGTCTTCTGAGTTTTTTCTGTTCTCTTAAATTTCCGAGAAATAAAAATACTTTTTAAAATATTTGATAAAAATATCTGTCATTCTAAACTAATGATAATAATTATACATTTCGAATAAGCTTTGATAAAAAATTGTTAACATCGTTTAGAATAGTAATTAAGGACAATGGAACGTTAATGTCTGAAGTACTTTGATCCTAAGATAAAATATTTTTAAAAATTCTTTTAACAGAATATGGATGTTTAAAGGTCAAGCTCTCGACCCTCGAACAATATAATAGATAATGTGAAAATGTAGCAGGTTGAGTGGAAAAACTCGGGCGAAGATAACAGAGAATGCCGTCAGGCTTTCACCAACAAGCGTTGAAATATATTCTTGTTTTGTAAACAATTATATACATTAAGCTATATGAAAATCCAATAACTTATTTTGAACTAAATATTCCCACTTAATTGAGACGCAGCAAAATCAAGCCAAAAAGTTTTTTAATTGAGACTTTACTAAAAGCTCTTAAATTTAGCCGAAACTTTAGTGAACCTCTATTGATTACGTAAGGATATTCTGAATTTTATACCCCTTCCGCCCTTATTGTAAGAACTAGGAAGATTTCTGTAACGCCACTCTCAACTTACGTAAGATTTTTTAAAAAGAATATATCAATAATATATTAAATATATTCACTCAAAAGATTATTCTGAGGGATTTCAAAAGATTTAACAGTACACTGGAAGCGCAGCTATATCCTCTCTCACCTATACCCTCTCGCGCTTATATCCCTGCATAACTCTCATTTATATCCACTTGGCATCCACCAGCTCGCAGTACCACGTGACAAACAAGCCAATCAGAGCGCAGCGCGGCCATTTCCCCTTCGCTGAGCAACATTGGTGGAATACCCTTTCCGGGAGGATATAAGTGAATTTTTAACGTTCTAGGACGGCGGATATAAACGCGGTTACAGTGTATATCCACCGATTTCATAAAAGATTTGAAGTGATTTCGAGTAGATTTATTGGGTTTGAAAAGATTTTAAGGGATTTTAAAGATATCAAGTGATCGTAAGGATTTCAAAATATCTCACTGAATCTTCAAGACTTTTAAGAGATTTCCACATTGTTTAAAAGCTTTAAAGGGATTTTCAGGAAGCTTCACCTTTTTAAATGGATTTCAAGAGATTATATGCTATATTTAGGCACTTCAAATAATGCCAAGAAATTTTAACATGATGAGTTTTCAAGGTACGGTACAGTCTGACATTTGACCAATCCGGTGAACCAATTAATTATATTAATATACATGGGTCATTCCATGTCAGATTTGCTATTAATTTTTTTTTGTTATACATTTGTTCTTCCTTATTCTTGAAATAAAAAAAAATTGACACGCATCTTTTTATTTCACTCTGATGTGAAGAATTTCTAAGATATCGATTTTTTTATCTTTTGGCCTAAAAGAATCGTTTCTTTTTCTAATGTTTCGTAAATTGTCCCATTTTTACTAAGAAAATTGCACTATAAGAAAAAATAGTGCAATATATATAGTTGCAAATCTGACATTGAATGACCCACATATTATGTGCTGAAATTTTGGGAAATATGATTCAAAACGTATAAAATATCGTCTGTCTGGTCCGTTAAAATTTTATTTTGTTTAAATAATACAATTTTATCAATGCTTTTTTAACTAGGGCTCTAAATTCCTGTACTCAGTTACATTTTGAATCGAAGAATTGAGAAAGCTGCACTATTTATACAAAAAAAAACTCAAATAGGAAATACAGATGTGCCAGTATATATTCCGAAAGTTTCCCAAACCCCATGTATTTGGTTACGTGACACTCTTTCCCTTACTTGACACGTCAAAATATGATTAGGGAAAACTATGCGAGAGCAGGTCACTTTAGAGAGTAGACCATTTTTTTCCAGCCGAAGACTTTTCGTTGTTTACTTTCAATTATTAAGGAACTTTTTTTTCACTGTGCATTTCTGAGGAGTAGGTCAGAAACAGTAAAGAGCACTGGCAATTTTCTATTTCAATTCGCATCACTGAATCCACCTTAAAACAACTTCACTGATCATTTTTTCCAGTAGTTAAAATAATTTTTTTTTATTTCATCCTATTGAAACTATCTGATTTTAAATATCAGTAAAATACAATATGAAATACACCTTTAGATATTTTCGACTACAAGAAATATGAGTGATGTTGAAGCAATAAAAACTAGGATTTATATGACTGTTCTCAGTTACCTTCTATAAATTATCTTAAAAACTTTCGAAATTTGACTGACCTACTTTTGCATAGTTTCTCCTATGAAGTTTCACCGGCTGTCAGATCAAAATAAAAGTAACAATTTGATAGGAGCTGAATAAAGCTACACTGCAGCATAAACTAAAAAAAATCAAAAACCTAAGACTAAAAAAGACCTTGAAAACATCAGACGATATGGAATAACAAGTCCAGTTTTCTTCTATAAATAAGTTATTAGGAAATGCTCAAGGCTCGACTCCAAGGTTCTTTAGTGAGACTATAATTATGAAAACTTTTTTGTTATACAATACTGAAAGTTGGATTTCAATTTCATTGATAGAGTAAGCAGACATAATGACACTTACTTCCGCAAACGTCATTATCGCTAGACTCGATGAAGTATTGCTTCCTGACGAGGGTAGATTTTACCGACGCTGCCATGGCTATGCTGGTAATGGAAAATCCTTCCGAAATAGTTGGATCAATGCATGGTTTCACTGGTTGCAGTGAAGCCTCGCTCAGAAGTCGTGCAGATTCCGCGAGCTCGAGAAAACTTTTAGGATTGATGCCTTTGACCTCGGAAGCGATTACCAGATCCAGCAAGGGGTCGGAATTTTCCTTGATACCTGAACTCTTATCTACTTGAATGATCATACCAAATCGGCTCCCTGCAATCAGTTGCGCAGAAAAACATCTTCAATAAATAGTAATTTCACTTATATGACAACATATCATAAAATTGCACAAAACTTGAACCAAAACCAAATGCAAAAGGGGGATGGAGTTTTATTATTTATTATTTATACCAATATTACCTACATTCTTAAAGTAAAACTGGTTATATATTTTCAAAGTTTTAGATAAATATTATATATACTTATTTTATGCCTCTAAATGTAGGTCATAATAGGTTTTAGAAGGGACTGTAGCCATTCAATGTTTTCACGGGAAAAAAATTTTACTGCGAAGCAGACACCAGATTTTTTGTCTTCTGTTTACACAAAGCTTATAACAGTTAACACACAAGAAACGCATTCTTCAGATATTTTACGCACACAAACCTTATTCCATACCTTAACTTTACATTTCTACATATAACGCAGATCTCTCTATGGTCATACGGATTTCATAAGATTTCTCAAAGAGCTATTCAAAATTCGCAAATATTTTTAAATATTTCCGGCGAGACATTTGTAAACTTGCAAATCTGAATCTGATTCCGTGATTCTAAATTGATTATTTTTTGATTCTATAGTGACTTCCAGCGATATTTTCTAAGTGAATAGCCCCTCGCCTTTTCTAAGGCTCCCGTTAAAAAATGTGTGTTAGTGACTGGTTAAAAAAGAGTGTAATTGATCATGTCTCGAGCATATTTTTTAGGTCGTTGTTTAAAAAATACGTATCTGTGACTAGTCACAGAAGATTGATGGTCATATTTCGAACCCCTTTTCCAGGTTACCCTTTAAAAATAAGTGCCAGCGATTGGTCACAGAAGAGTCATTGGTCATACCTGAAACTACTTTTCTAGGACACCCTTTAAATAATAAGTATTAGCGACTGGTCACAGAAGAGTCATGTTTCGAACTCCTTTTCCAAGTCACCCCTTAAAATAAGTGTCAGCGACTGATCACAGCAGAGTCATTAGTCACATATCGTATTAATTTACCAGGACACCCTTTAAAATAAGCCACACAAAAGTCAGATTGGTCATATTTCGAACCCCTTTTTCAGATTGCTCTTTAAAAAGCAGTTCCAGTGACTGGTCACAGAAGAGTGATTGGTCATACCTGAAACTACTTTTTCAGGTCACCCCTTAAATAATACGTACTAGTGACTGGTCACAGCAGAGTGATTGATCATGTCGTGAACTTCTTTTCCAGGTCGCCCTTTAAAATAAGTATCAGCGACTGGTCACATTAGAGTAATTAGTCATATATCGCTTTAATTTTTTAGCTCACCCTTTAAAATAAGCGTGATAGTAACTGGTCACACATAAGTGAGATTGGGCATATTTAAAAACCCCTTTCCAAGTCGCTCTTTCCAGAAAATGTAATATCTAACGGTCACTGTAGTGATTGGTCATGGTCTTCATCCCCCTTTTAGGTCGCTGTTTAAAAAAGACGTGTTAGTAACTGGTCACAGGAGAGGAGTTACTTATATATTAAACCTATTTTCTAATTGGCTCTTTGAAAAATGCATGTTAATGAAAGGTCACAGTAGAGTGTGATTGATCATAAATAGATTAGAAAAGAATCTGTTGAAAAAAAAACTTTGTCCAGGCCAACATTTTCCGGACTGGAAATGAAATAGTAAATAACATTCAATAACACATTATTCTTGTTATAGAATATTTATCATGTTGGCATTACAATAATGTAAATAATGTACATGTGACTTTTAGTGAATATTAATATTATATGATTGTTTAATAGATTTTTAAATAAAAATGAAAATATGGACAACATAGAATATCTTAATCTTTAAAAGTAGGACAGTAAGTAAAAATAACAAATTTCAAACCAGTTAATATCTTCTTTTTTTCATTGGAAAATTCAACATTTTCAAAATTTAATAAAATTCTTCCATGATTTAAAACATTATAGCAAAGTTTGCATATGCATATGTTCCAAAATCGTAGAAAAATTCAAAAGTCATAAAATTTCTTAATCACGAAAACTTGTTCCTTTTAAAGACAAATAATGTGTTTATTTGATTCAATTTGCAGAAATTGCAGGTTCGACATATTCAATTATATTTAAAAGGTGTGCATATGACTAAATCCAAAAGAAAAATGTTTGTTGCCCTTTTATAAAAATTCTAAATTAGGCAGAAAATTTTGTTAAATTTCTAATTTTGTATTATTGTTCGCTAGTGAAAACTGTGATGAAAATATTCTCTATAATTTCTAAACCAATAGGAGTTAGTTTTATATTTTCAAATAAAAAAAAGATCAGAAGATATTAACCGATTTAGTAAGAAAATTCACGTTTTTCGGGAGCCAACCGACTAACTTTTTCCCTCAGCTCAAGGATTTCAATTAGAATATTTAGAAGTCTTTTTATTTTGCAGGTTTAATTTTTTAAAGAAAAACTAATTTATTTTAAAAGATATTTAGAAGTTCTGAAAAGATTTGAAAATAATATAAATGGTCGGAAGATTGCCTAAACTTAGAAAAAAGAATGTACAAGATTTCAAAGCGAAAATGTTTAATTTTGTAAGATGGCAAAATTCAAGAAAAAATTCAAGAATAAATTCAAGTAAATTCAAGAGATATTTAGAACTTTTAGAAAGATTCGAAAATCATTGAAAACTTGTAAAGATTTTAAAACAATTGTAAGAAATGTATATGGATTGGAAGATTTCCAAAATCATCAAAAATTAATCTACAATATTTTAAGGCATTTTTTTATTAGTACGCATTTCTTTTAAATTTTAGGAGAAATTCTAATTATTTCAAAAGATATTTAGGAATTTCAGTGAAGATACTAAAAATATTCAACATTTTTTTAAAGATTTTCAAAAATTGATAAAGGATTTGTAAACTGTTTCCAAAAATTTTTAAATCTTAAAAATCTTTTAAACTTGCTCGAATTTTTTCTAATATTTTCTAATTCCCAGTCAAATACAAACAATTTCTTTTAAATTTTCTACATTATTTTTTGACACATCTAGAACCTTCTAAACTCGCTTTGATTTTTCATCACAATCTTTAGTAGTAAACTTTGAAATCAAACTTGTTCTCAGATCTCTGAATCTAATTTTATTTTGAAATTAAGTATTCTAAAACTTTTACACAGAAAGAATTATTCTAATTTTGTATTTTGTATTAAAAATTATTGTTCACCATAAATTTAAAAACTACACGCGCTCATAGGACGCAATTGATGAACCAAGTTATTGTTAAGAAGGCTCAGGATATACGCACGGCCAGCCGTACACAATTTTTCAAAATGTTTTGGGAAGCTGAGAAACTTTTCGCCAATTATTCAATAATTATAATTATAAAAATTATATTATAAATATGTAATATAATATATTATAAAAAATTATAATT
>JAAAKG020137507.1:0-12888 GCA_010014905.2 Druon quercuslanigerum
ATTATATTAATATAATTAATATATATATATATATATATATATATATATATATATATATATATATAATTAACATAAAAATGTTAATTATTAATGAGCGAGACAGATAGTTCTTATCTCTTTTTTCGTGCACTATAATAACATGATTGTTCGAAAATAGCGAGAGAGTTTTGAAAGTATTGGATTGAGTGAAGAGAGGGCTGGATAAGGAAACCTTTCGACTTCTTCAGATGTGATTACGAAGTTATAATGAATGGAAACAGGAAAGAGCTATGAGCTTATTATTATTATTATTAGTATTACAATTTATCATAGCAGTCGCGTCACGTCCGCTTTTGATTCGACACGCTCGCGTCTTCCGTTTGTATAGACGAAGTTGGCAGACTAATTCATTACCATGGGTCTGCTGATAAGCTGTCATTCGTGTAAACTCTCTATGCACTTTTCACATCTGGCTGCTCGGCGTAAGCGAAGATATCTTTCAGATTCCGGTTTTACGGTCAATATCTGTCCTTAAACTATAATTTCCATTTTTTTTTAGTGAAAAGGAAAGGGGCAAGAATTTTCATACTTTTAATATTTTAATTAAAACAGGGTTCTCAGTCTTTTTCTTCTAAGTTTCAGCCTTTTCAAAATGCCCCTTCTTCTGTCTATTCTCGACATAATTTCCCTTTATCCTCTTTTTTCTTTAAATATTACATACACTCAGAAAAAATTTTTCATATAACAAAAAAACTGTTCTCCTGGATAATTAAATGAAAATTTGGTTGAATCAGAGACAACTTTGGTTGATTGAAAAAAATGAGATTTAACCAACATAATTTTTTTGAATCAGCTAAATACTCCATATGCCAAAAGATTTGGTTAAAACAACGAAAAAATGTAGTTGGGTCGACCAAATATTGTGTTGTCCATACAATAAGTATATTCTATCATTCAACCAATAAAAAAATTGTCAATTCAAAGAAATCGTTTTCTGATTTCCGTGCTAAATTAACAAAATTATGCACCGTCAAAAAACCGTAGATCAAAGGAAATCCGATTGGATACTATAAAAAGTTCCACCATATGAAGTAACATGTTATTTACAATGGGAATTGAAGAAACTCGGTTTTAAAATAAAATATAAAATTAATATTAGCACAAAATTTTGTGTTTAATAGTATCTATTGTAGAAGTGTACATGTGCCAAAAAAATCTCGCTATTTTTACCGAAACTTTGGTAGAATATCCTCTTAACAGCTCTATTTGTATCGAAAAAATCCGCTGGTTTTTCCTGACATTTCGGAAACCGTTGTCACGGCCATCTATTACCTAAAATAGTAAAAAATGAAAGCAAGGACACTATTTTTGATAATATTTAGTGAAAATTGATATAATAACTTCAGAATTAATGTATTATATTTTTGTAAAGTATATAGAAAATTGACACAGTTGCATTTTTGTTCTAAAGTACTAATTTTTTTTATGAAAAACACTAGCGCAACATAAAGTACAAAAATGGTCAATTTAGTGACTCAGCACAAGAAAAAATGGGTTTAAATTATAATTCTTCATTGAAATTTAAATAATTGTGTTTTAAATAACTATTGTAAATATTCTTGAAAACTTAATGATTTTTTATTAACAATAGCAATCGTAGAAACAAAAACACTGTAATACCACATTATTATCCAAATATTGTAAATATTCCTCGAAGTGTAATGATATAAATAATTACATCATTGACTAAAAAGAGTATTTCTAGATGTAACACTCTTAACAAAAAATTTTTTAATATTGTTAAAAATGTTTTATCTTTAACATTCAATTATATTTAATTCAAAGTACCGATTTCCGCATTAAAGCGACAATTGAACCGAAAATTTTATCAAAGTTGTGAATTTAATGACTATGAATTATAATTTGAATATTTTCTACGAAAGAATCTAACATAACCAAAAATGATACCAAATATAAAATATTTTTGGCAATTGAATTATTTCATTTCAAAATAAACCAATTTCCGGTAAAAAATATTAACTTAACCTTGAATTGGTAATAGTTGAGAATCTAGTTTGAAGTAGAATTTTTGCTATTAAAAGCAACCGATAAAAGACACTAAAATAATCCAAAATTGTTAAAAGATTGTAAATATTATTTCAATTATAATCAGTTTGCTTAAAAATGTCATTTTTTTTATTCAAACGCCAACGTAACGTAAAATTGTGTAAAAGTTGCAAATATTTTTTGAAGTACATCGAATAATATAATATCTTTAATAATTTATATGGTAATTTCAGTTTTAATTTAGCCAAGCAATAGTGCTATTGTGTTTCTTATTGAAAGTAATTATTTATAAAATTAATTTGATAAAATTACAAATTTAATATACATTTACACGAATCTTTGGATAGGATATTAACAAACATTATTTATTTATTATATTTTTTTATATTATATCGAAAAAATTATTCTATTTAAAACTAGA
This sequence comes from Druon quercuslanigerum, assembly GCA_010014905.2. Classification (NCBI taxonomy): domain Eukaryota; kingdom Metazoa; phylum Arthropoda; class Insecta; order Hymenoptera; family Cynipidae; genus Druon; species Druon quercuslanigerum. The sequence goes on from JAAAKG020137507.1 coordinate 2,468, forward strand.
ACATGCTACCGTCTTTCGCAAGTTTCATTTTTTTCAGCATACAGAATTAGTTACTGTAATTAATTTAACGTTTTTATATTTAAATTAAAAATTTTAATAATTAATTTAATAATGATGGTGAAAATAAAATGAATCTGTATAATTATAATAAAAAACATGAATATATTATTTATAAATAAGTAGTCACTGTAAGTACAAAAAATGTAGTACGAATAGCAAGACCTGGAAAAGTCACAATTTGTACAAAAATTTCTTTAAAAATAGCTTGAATTTTTTTATATGCGTAGGATTTGCCTTATAAATAAATAAATTACAAAATAAGATCAAGAATATCGTAATACAAATGTCAAGCACAACTATTTAAGTGCAACAAGTTTCAAGTGATAAAATTTACAAAGTTAAATAATGAAAAAATGGATTATCCCAAGTTTATAAACTGTGCTGTACAGATCAAATGTTATTTCTGAATTTTTTTAATACAAAACTTACAAATGTTTATGTTACGAATTTAAAAAAAAATATATAAGACTTAAATAAAACTTGTAATTTACATTTTTGTTCGACTTTTTTATACCGCTGTCAATAGTTTTTGAACGACCTTTGTATATTATTCAATTTTTTAAATAAAATTCTTTAATGACATAACTGATTAAAAAAACCATTTAAAATTATTTAAAAATATTACATTTCTTTAAAAAATATTATTTCTTTTTTCCGCATGCATAATAAATGTTTAATCTATCTCCTGATTTGTGTTAATAAAAAAGGAAAGATTAAATAATATTTTTCCTTCAAACGTCAATTTCAATGTAATTTATGAGAATGACATCATTATTTGAATAGTTCTGGGGAATTTTGATTAATATAGATACGGAATTTCTCTGATGTGGAATATAATTTATGGTTTTTAAATAGAAAAGTAACCCGAAAAGAAAGCGCAGATGTTTATAGCTCAGATATTTCGAAACCACATGCTTTACTGATTATACGTTTTCTGTGACAGTGTATTCTGAAAACTTCGTTTTTAATCTACTTGAGTATTTCAAAATTAATTAAAAATTGAATTATGACAGTATAAATTGGTATAATAAATGATAATAATAACATGACATAAAAGACAGTTCGAGAGTCAGTATCATTTAAAGCATATTTTTTATGAGCAGGATTTTAATTTCTAAAATAATAATATAGTCTCCATCAAGATATCCAATATTTTTTAGATATAAATTTTTTAATTTAATATGGTATAGCGAATTAATTGTCAACTTTTGCAAAACACGTTTCATTAGATTAAATTCGACAGAATATTTTGAAGAAAATATTTGACTTGTGAATTATTTTAATAACTTTATTTTAAAAATTTGTTTAATAGGCGAGGTACGAAACGGTCAATAGCACCATTCGATTCTGCGGAAAAAATTACATAAATTCCATGTATTGGACCCTGATCCATAAAAAATGTCGAAACGCATAGACTTTATTTAATTTTTTTAGTAGAAACGTATAGATTTGTTAGTTTATTCGTATCTTATATGTAGAATAAATTTTTTAATAAATTACATTTAAAAAAATGAAAAAATAAGTTTTATTCATATAAAATTTATTATCACTTTTTGCGCAATTTCAAACTTCTCTCCTACATATCTATAAAACGCCACAAACTAAAAAATACGTTATGATTTTTATGTTTTTTGACTAATTCGAATTATTGTTATTGATCATTCAGAAAAATCCATAAGCACAGGGATCTGACCCTCGACAATCCAAATATCCGAATTTCAAAGACAGGTCCTTAGTTCCCTTTGCTTAATCAACGACTCTGATTTGAGGACTAAGAAATATTTTTGATTGATATCAAATTTTATTTTAAAAACTTCTAGTGACTTAAATAATTTTTTAATTCAAAATAAAAATACCCTGCATGTCCCATAGAATTCGGTCCACCGCAGTGCGTGAGTACTCACTCGACTTTATTGCGCAATATTATGCATTTTCCTATTGAGTAAAAGGCCAGTGCGATGTTCTCAAAACATATTCTCCTATATTAAACCTTGTAAGATGTCATAGAGTTATTATTGAATAATATTATTTTGCAATATTATAACTTTTTTTTTGGATAAAATGCGAAAACAGAGGGTCAAGTTTTACTCTGAAATGTTATGGAATATTGTGGAATATTTAGGAATTTTCTACAATATTGAGAACTTTTGTGGAATATTCTGGAACATTCCAGAATATTTTTGAAGTTTCTGAACTTTTCTACAATCATTCACAATTTTCTAGAATGTTTCAGAATTTATGTTATTTTTCTGGAAATCTGAAATATTCTAGAAATTGCTAAACTTGTTCTGGAATGTTCTAGAATTTTCTAAAAATGTTAGAATGTTTCCGTGACTAATTTTTCGTTTTCCTTTGTTATTAATATTTAAAGAACGCAATTAGAATCTCGTAATATTTTTAATAAAGAAACTTTTATAAATGTAATAAAGCAATTTTAAATTCAAATTTATAAATCTTTAAGTTATTATTCTCAGATCTGCCACAGCCTAATTTACTTGAAAAAGTCACCTTTATCAATCACAAAATTGACCAAAAGTCACTTTTCTCTAATTCAAAAAATGTCTCTTTAGTGAATGATATGACCAATGTTCTTTTGAATTTAAATTAATTCGATGAAATTCATAAAAATTCATGGTGAATTGAAAACCAATAAAGAATATATAAAAATTCGGTTAATTTAGTACTTTTAAAACAAGATTGAAAAATGTAAGAGATTTTAAAAGAATTTGATGAAATATCTAGGAATTCATGGCGATGATAAATTAATAAGAATTCAGGGGCGTGCTACAAATGAATACAATTGAATCGTGTTACATGACGGTACGAGATGCTCGGTTGTCTTTCTCATTTGAGTCGTTCGAAAACGGTTCTAAAGAACTCAGAATCTGATTATCTCTTTAGTTTTTATTCTCTCATCTCATCCCGTTCCTTGCCCCAATTATCGGCGGAAACGTCATTGTAGTCAATGTTATTTTAGGTTGTCAAATGAAAACAGGAGTCGACACAAATTTCAGATAGAACAGAAAAATTTGAGAACAATTTTAGTGGCTTCAAATTATTATTATTACTAATTTGACAACCAGATAAAATATATTATTTAAAATAATGTAAATACTGTTTCAAGCAAGTGTTAACAAAAATATATCTCAAAAAATATATCTCTTTTTTAAATTTGATTCTTACACACTGAAATTATTTTTAATATATTCGCAATGCTATTATTCTTTTGAAATGTGCTTCTTAATAATTTGCTAGACATTGAAATAATAATAATTGAATGATGAGCGTAATCAAGGCCTTTTTGGCCCCAGGAAAGAGAATTAGAAAATAATTTGCATTATGCATCTATGTGAGATATAAACACATAGACGAGATAGAAGAAAAACAGGATTCTACTAATGAATAAATATTTAAGAATATAAATGATTAATAAAAGAATTATATAATTGAAGGAAAATACACATTTTACGTGTTTACGAATATTGATTCTGATACTGATAATGAAATCTGATGATATTTGCTGAAATCTTAGAAAATTTATCAAAATACCTTTAGAGTTTTTTAAATCCCTTTGAATTACTGAGATTCTTGGAAATCTTATTAAATTCATTAAAATCCTTGTAAATACCTTAAATATTTGTTAAATCTTTGAAATATTTGAAAATCCCTTGAATATTTTTTAAGCTCTTGAAAATGCCTTGGAATATTTTAAAATATTATTTAAATTCCTTCAAAATCTCATCCAGTTACTGAAATCAATTGAAAATTCCTTAAAATTTTTTTTTAATCACCCGAAATATTTTTTTAAAATCTTTTTAAACCCCCTGAATTTTTTAAAGCTTTTGGAAATGACATGGAACTTTTTTGAAATACCCTAAAATATTTTGAATCCTTGGAATCTTTTTAAATATCTGAAAATTCTTGAAAATAATTCTAATTACCTTAAAATATTTGAAATCCTACGAAACTCATAAATTTTCTCGAAAAGATTTTTTGATATCGATTCAAATGACATGTAATCCCTTGAAATTACCTGAAATCTGAAGATATTACTTGTAATCCTGGAAAATTTAATAAAATAACTTGAAATATTTTAAAATCCTTAACATTTTAAAATCATTTGGAATCATTTAAATTCTTTACAACTTTTTAAAGCTGTTGAAAATGAATTGGAATCTTTTAAAATACTTTAAAATATGTCAAACCCCAAATCTTTTTAAATCGCCTGCATTTTTTTAAAGATCATGAAAGTTACATGGAATTTTTAAAAATACTTTTAAATATTTAAAGTATTTTTAAATTACTTCGAATAATTCAAATCTATTAAAAATTCCTCTATGATATTCCAAAAAAAATTTTTAAATGTAAAATCTTACAAATATTGTGAATCTTTGAAAATCCCTTGAAAATATTATTTCAAGTCCTTTAAAATCCCATCCAGTTACTGAAATCAATTAAAAATTTCTTGAAATATTTTTTAATATTCTAAAATATATTTTTAAAATCTTTTAAATCCCCTGAATTTTTTTAAGCTTTTGGAAATGACTTCGATTTTTTTTAAATACCTTAAAATATTTTAAATTCTTCGGAATCATTTTAAATAATTGAAATATATTTAACATTCCCCTAAGATATTTCAAGTCCTGAAAACTTTTCAAATCCATTGAGGCTTTTTAAGGCTCTGGAAAATTCTACAGAATTTTAAAAAATATCCTAAAATTTTTAAATTTATTTTAAATCCCTTAAAGTTATTAAAAGAATTTTAAAGTTCTCCTTGGAATCTTTTAAAATGTTTGAAAATTCTTCAAAATAATTCCAATTACCTTAAAATATTTTAAAACCTTTAAAATCCTACGAAACCCTTAAATTCTCTTGAACAGCTTTTTTTAAATCAATTAAAATAACGTAAAATTCCGTGAAAATACATGAAATCTGACGATATTTCTTGTAAATCTATAAAATTTAATAAAATACCTTGAGATATTTTAAAATCCTTAACATTTTCAAATCATTTTGAATCTTTTAATATCCTTAACAACTTTTTAAAGCTGCTCAAAATGAATTGAAATCTTTTAAAATACTTTAAAATATATAAATATTTTTAAATTACTTCAACTAATTGTAATCTATTAATAATTCCTTTAAGATATTTCAAATCAATTTAAAAAATGTAAAACCTTACAAATATTGTAAATCTTTGTAAATCCCTCGGAATTTTTTTAAGTTCTGGCACATTCCTTGTAGTTTATAAAAATACCTTAAAATGCTTAAGATTGTTTGGAATTCTAAAACGCTATTAAAATAAGTTTAATATTCCATGAAATATTTTAAATTCCTTTAAATTTGTTAAAGTTTGTGGTAATACCTTAAAACATTTGAAAATATTTGAAATCCTACAAAATTCCTCTATTATTTTGAACAAATTTTTTGGAAATTCATTAAATTATTATAAAATCCTGTGAAATTATATGAAATCTGATAGTGTTTACGGAAAATCCTAGAAAATGTATTAAAATGACCTGGTATCTTTTAAAATCCCTTAATATGATTGAAGTTCTTTAGAATATTTTTAAATATTCAAAAATCTTATTGATTCTATCAAATCTGTCCATATTTTTCGAAATTTTAGTCAATTATTTAAAACTCCAATGAAATTTTGTCAAATCCCTCAAAATCAATCAAATCCTTAGAAATTCCTTGAAAGTTTGTTAATTTCTTGAAAATGCCTTAGAATCTTTTAAAATACCATAAAATATATAAAATCCTTTGGAATCTTGTCAAATCCCGTAAAAATCCCAAAAGCTTCTAAAAAGTTCTTGGTTGTTTTAAAAATATACTCAAATTCTTTAAAATACCTTCAAATTACCGAAATATATTTAAAATTCTTCGTAATATTTTTAAACATTCGAAAATATTTTAAATCCCTTAATTCTTTAAAGCTTCTGAAAATTCCTTGGAATTTTTAGAAATATCTTAAAAACTTTTGAATCCTTTAGAATATCTGCATGTGATTAAAATAGACTAAAAATGTATGGGAAATCTGTTAAATTGGGAACTTCTTGAAGTACTCGAAAAAATTTGAAAACAATTCTTGAAAATTCAGTAACAGGTAAATTGAAAGAAACTTGAAGTGAATAGTGGTTAACTAATTGGGTAATTGATTGAAAGCAAAGTGTCTAAAGTGATTATTTCAGTGTAAAAAGTGTTCTTAAAATTGCTTTTTACAACAATTTACTGACTTTTTGCTATTTTTCTTATTCCTGACTTTTCCTTGACTTTCTCTGAATCTACAGCCACCCAGGCTCCAGCGTATTTTGGAATATTTTAGATTTATCTACATTTCAAATATTCAAGAACGCTCTTGATTATTCTAGAAATATTTGGAATTTCGGAGAATATTCTCGAATAACCAAGAATGTCCAAAAATGGTCTATACCCTCAGTTTTGAGATGATACATTTATCTTCCTCATTATTTCCCACAGTGCAATTGAACGTAATATTTCAAAGCTAAGAACTTGAACCTGAAGTCTTCAAACCAGAATTCAAAGCCCTTGGGCCTTCTCCTGATTTACGCTCCCACCCCCAGATCCTTAACTCTCCTAAAGACCTCAGACCTCATTCCAGGATCTCTTTAGCCAGGAGCGCTGCGGTGGCTGCACCTTCGCCATAGATTTCCGCCACTGATAAGCACCGGTGGTCCCTGGAGCGGCTCTTTTCCTAGACCTTAGACTACTTCGAGACTCCTACTTTGCTCGATCCCCGACCCCGACCCCGACTCCGTTCTCGTGCACGTCGCGAATATCGAGTTGGTGGGACAACCGCGAGATGGAGACGCCCGACCCGGTGCCGGGCGTCGGGTCGCCGGCAGTCGCTAGCGCGACACGGTCGCCGCCACGTGCGAACGAATTTGAATCCACCGCCGTGGACGATTGCCACGCGAGCCGACGCAGCTCGTTCTCCAAAAAGTATCATCAAGAAACCTATTTCTCGTCCCTAAATATTCACCCTCTCTAACTTTTACATCATTAAGATTCCTTCCGAGTCTCCTTCAAGCGCTTTCGCAAAAATAACAAAAAAGTCTTCGCGAGAGTTAAGGGCCCACCAGGGAACGGCAGTGGGTCCTGTCTGTCAAGATCCGGTCCCCGAATGAGAGTCTTTTTTATTTTTAATTCCCTCGGTGCATCTCAATTTCCACTTTGTAATGCATTACTGATAAGTGAAGCGCGGAAAAGGAAGTGAGGTTTTGTATTTATCGTTCTTTATCATTTTTTTATCAAGTTTTGCCGTCTTTTATCGGGTTTTATGGTCCAAACTGAACGGAGTTGAACTCACGTGTTGTGCGGGGGTTGGAATGACATTGCGGGGTTGAGAGCTCGACCTTGGGAATAGGCGCCACCTGCGGGTCGCAGGACCAAGGATCTCTGGAGTTAAGAGGTCATCGAAGCCGGTAGAGGAAGTCGTTTGCCGGATTTTGACAAGAATTCGCGAGTCTGCATGTGCGTGACATCGTGACTGGTTACTAAAAATGCGCGGGTCGTAAATTTTGACGGAAGTGGACGATAAATGAAGAAGAAAGAAAAGAGAGGAAAAAAATAGAATCTGGGCGAATCAAATCGAGTGCCAAGAAGAAAGGAGTGGGGAGATTTGTCATAGCGCGGGAGATTTTATAAATTCGGCTTATTAATAGTTGGCGAGTCGCGAAGTGAGACGTGCATTAATTGATATTCTGTGGAACTTTTTTTTAAATATCGAGTGGACAATAGTTTAGATTGAATTTCTTAAAAAGAAAAATCTGAAGCTGTGCGAGATAGTGTACGGTATTCTGTTAGAAGTGATTTGTGGGAATATAAAGTAGTTTACTGAAACCACCTGCAGCTGATGGAATGAGTCAATATGTTGCCTAGGTAAGAGAGTTTTACTGGTTGGGTCTATTTCTGTTTATATGCATTATATTTATATGTATATAAATTTACAATAAATTTGATATGTTGTGGAATCTTGAGTATTTCTCGTCAGGAGAGTAATCATAATGCGTGAATTTCCGGTTTTTGATATTGGATAAAACAGACCTTAAGAGGGTTAGGTGATGTTATATTACGATTAGTTGATGCGGCTAATGAGCATATGATGTTTTTGTAGTTAGAAGAAGGAGAGCGAATTTTTTTCATTAAAAAAGTTCAATACTTTTCAAACTACTAATATTTATAATGCAGCTTATAAGCGATTAATTTATTTTGAATATTATTTAAAAAATACAGATAATTAATGAAATAATATTCAAGACTTAAAGTTTTTATAAGTTTTCTCTTTAAAACATTTAGAATTTGCAATTTCAATTTGCAATTTCAACTTGTAAGAACATTAGACTGTTTAATTTGAGTTTCTCAATTTTAAACACTTATATGTTAGTGCTTTGCATTAAATTGGAGTTTGCGCAGGCATAGAAAACTTTTAGTTAAAAATCGTTTCAGTTGCCGATTATTTAATCATGAATACAATTTGAAAATCGGAAGATATTGACAACTTTTAGTTTATAATTGTTAAATTTTTTCTATTTGAAATTTTAATAACTTTTTTAAATTATAAAATCATTTTATTAACCAATATTTAGAATACATGGGGGGCTGTTCAAAAACTGCGTCACACTGCCAGTGGGGGGGGGGGCAGGTTTTATGAAGATTTGTGACTTTGGAAGGATGAGATTATGCACCATGTGACATCCTACATTAAAACATAAATGTGGATAACAATTTTTTTAAATTTTTGAAAAAATGAAAATAATAACTTTATTTTCTCCTGCTGACTTATTAGGACCCACTAAGAAAATTCCATTATTTTTCGTTACTTAAAATTAACTATTTTAATAAGAAAATCTACTATTATATTTTTGGTTTAGAATTCCTCTCTTAGTTACAACTTTACTATGCGATTAAAGATTACACAATTTTTTTTTAATCTGTTGTTTTTTGCTTCGTTAAAAATTTTTTGAAAACGAAAATTCATCTGTTTTTCTTGCGGTTTAAAACTGAATTACTTGGTTCAATATTGATCAATTTTGTTGAAAATTCGTTCTTTTTGGTTTAGAATTCGTCTTTTTTGTTTGCAATTCTTGTTTTGGTAGAAATTTTAGCTTTTGTGGTTAAAAATGCAACTTTTTGGTTGAAAATTCATGCGTTTTGGTTAAGGATTCAACTATTTTATTAGAAATTCACTTTTTTATGAAGATTCATAAGTTTATTTAAGAAATAAACTATTTTACTGTAAATTTAATTATTTGGTTAAAACAACAAATTTTTTTTAAAACAAAATTAATAATTTTATTAAAAATTAAACTGTTTTGCTAAAAAAAATTTCTTTTTGGATAGAAAATACGTCCTTTAATATTGAAAATCCAACGGTCTTGTGAAAAATTCTTTTTTTAGCTTAAAAATTCTCGTATTTGTTTTGACAAACAACTGTTTGGCTAAAAGTACCTTTTTTTTAAATTCGTGCTTTTGGTTGAAATTTCATTTTCCTAGGTGGATAATTCAACTATTTTGTTGAAAATTGGTTCCTTTTTCTGAAACGTTCAACTATTTGGTTAATAATAGTTTTTTATCTTTGCAGGTCAAAAAATAAATCATATGGTTACAAATCCAACTGATTTGTTAAAAAATTTGATTGTTTTGTTAAAAATTCATTTTTTTTTGAAAATTCAACTGTCTTCTAAAAAAATTGTCTTTTTGGCTCGAAGATTCCACCATTTAGTTAGAAATATAATTGTTTTTGGTTGAGGGTAATTTTTTTTATTTGAAAATTCGACCATTTGGTTGAAAATTCGTCTTAGTAGGTTGAAAATTTAAATATTATGTTGCAAATTCAATATATTTCAAATTCAAATTTTAACTGTTTCATATTAAATGCAATCTGGTACAAATATATTAATTATAGAGGTCATAGGTCTAAACCTGTTAACTGACATTTTTCAGTGAAATTTGTTGTATTTTCTAGAACATTTTTTGTATGCACTGAATATTCCACACAGGGAACAGCAAAATTTGTTTTAGTTTTTGTTAATGGATTTCAGAAAATCTCGTTTTTGTATTTATAGCATAGGTCCACGGTATAAATTAATCTTCGCCGGGTAAAATTTCTGAAATGTCAGTTAACAGGTTTAGACCGTAGATCCTTGAATTTTATGTGATTAATTCCTTCATTATTTGTCTATTTTCACAACCAATTACTCCATTATTTCTCCCTATTTTTTGACCATTTCAGGTTGCGAAGGCTGTTAAAACATTATGATTCTATGTTTTACGTTTTATTTTAGGCACTTAATTAATCAGATCGAAGAAAAGATGTAGAAGTTTTACTACGATTA
>JAAAKG020137508.1:0-12887 GCA_010014905.2 Druon quercuslanigerum
TTCGTTTGCCATCTTTAATATGTATTACACATAGTTTTCTACGATTTCCTACGTATATTACGTCGTTTATGTATTATGCGTAGAAGACCTCGAGAAATATGTCACAACCCATCTCTGTTGGTAAGTTGGCGATTTACAGAATATAACGGTAAAACAAACACAAAAGATATTAATATTTATTACGCGTGCAATTTTTGGAACAAGCAGTGTTTATGTAAGTTGAAATATGTTATGGATAAAAGGTAAGATGCGAAAATGAGGTAAGAGGATAACAAATTCTTTATTAATAAGAACTACTTAACTACTTTGCATTACTTAGCTAAACCATTTTTAACTTACCCTTAAAAGTTATGAAAAATCTTATAAATTAATCACAAAATCTTATAGAAAACGTATTGCATGTACAATTAAGAAACTTTTGTAATTTAATAATATTGAGTAAATCTTTGTGTTGCATAGTCTTCACCAAGCACTAATAAGATAGTCGCAGCTAACATCTGATGCCATTTGCTCAAACGTAGTGAGCTTATTGATTCCCATATTTTACCCCTGCACCCAGACTTTATTAGGACCTGACACTGCGAACGCTCTTATAGCGTGAAACGTGAATTATTTATAATAAATATGAAAATTGATTATCTATATAATTTGAAATGCGCGCGCTGACAATAACGAATCGGGTTGTCGGTATGACGCAAGCGCAGTTCAAAAAGTTCCCAAAATTGGCAGCACTGTTTTGATCGGCTATTTAGGCTGGTAAACAATGGACGCTGAATGGTCACCACCATTTTCTTGGAATTGAAAAGGGGATTATTTATATTGCATAAGAAGGCTTCTGCAGTTTTCATGTTTTTTAAAATTGGAATACAGAATAAAATAGTTATATTTGATTGCATTTACAAAATCTGTTCTTAATAGTGTTTTTGGAAAAATTAAATTCTTCAATAATGAATAATCTACTCTTTACATTAGTGAAAGATAATGTGGATTAAATACTTTCTTTTTGAAAAAATTGACTAGTACGTTAATAATATTTTTAAATATCACAAAAACCTTGAGTTCTTTTAAATTAAATAAAAGTAGAGACTTCAGAAAAATTCATTTATATACAGTCAAATTGCTTATATATTTATACACTTTATGTTCAAATTAGAAAACAAATGAGATTTGGTTTTTGCAACGACCCTACTTCACTTCTACTAATATATTTGTACTTTTGAAAAGTAACATATCTAATTGAATATTTTTCCATAATACCCCTTCTCTTCAATTTGTTCACCTCTAACGTTGGAAGTGAACTACATAAATTTTTCCTCATGGCTTATGGTCAACATAAACTAAAATAAATTCTAGCCAAAAAACTTTTTTTAAACTCAGAATTTATTTGACTAAAACCCCTTTCTCAATACTTGACGTTTCGGTACAATACGTTACTTTTTCAAAAGGTGTAAACCTAAGAAATGAGTTTCAGAAGTTAATCAAACATAAGATTCATTTCGACAAATAAAAAAAAAAGGAAGACCTATAAGAACGAGGCTATTTGGGAAATTTTCCAGTCAAAACTTTTTTTTTCTCAGTCAGTTTTAAAAACGATAAACAATTATTTTTTACTGGAAAATTACAGAAATTCACCTTTAAGTATGGTCTTGCGGCTTCAAAGACCGTACCATGCCAACGTTTTTTTCATTATCTTCGTAAACAAATTGTTTCCATGATCAGGATTAAAATCCCTTATGCACAGATGTAGTTGAAAGCAAAATAAAACATGACATTATTCAGTAGATTGTCATAAAAAAATTACCTCAACAAATAGTCTAAAATATGGATTCTTTGTTTGAAAAGTAAATTTGGGCGTTGAAACTACTTGTTTTTATCGCAAAAATAATACTTAATTATAAAAACTTATCGTCTGATATTTGTTAATAATTTTATAAACAAAAAATATAAACAATTGCCGATTGTGAACAATTAAAGCGAAAGAGAAATCTTTTTTTTTTCTTCATTTTTCTGAAACTATATCGTAAATGATGTTTAATTATGGAAATTATCATCCGATATTTTCTATTAATTTTGTGAATAGGTTATATAAACAAATACCTAATTTAGATGTTTAAGGGCATAAAACATAATTTTTTTCACAACCAGCTATTTCGCTATCAATAAAAAATAAAAAATATCACGAATGAACATCTATGGCGACATCATTTAAGAAAAATTAGGAGGAAAGATTGTTTTTGTGGCAATATTGAAACGATAATTTCCAATAATTAAACATCATTTGCGACATAATTTAAGGCGAATTATTTTTGGTTTTGAATGTCCAAAGTGGCCATTTGTTTATACAATTTTTTGATGATTTTCATAAAAAAGAACGGATGATAATTTTCTGTCAGTAAAAATAACTGTCAACATAATTTAAGAAATATTATGTGAAAAAGAGATTTCTTCCTGCTTTTAAATATCCAAACTGGGCATTTGTTTACACAATTTGTTCATAAAATTATTAAAAAATAAAAGATAATAATTTTTCACCGATGAGCATCACGCAATTGATTTTAACGGAAAAATTTACTATGTAAACGAAGTATCCGTAGTGCAGACTATTTGTTAATTTAATTTGTTTATAACAATTTACTTAATAGTATCACAATTTTTTTGTGCTTTCTACAACCCCTTTTCAAGAAATCTGAAAATGCTGATCATACAAAAAATTTTCACAAAGATAAACAAAAACGAAAAAATCGACTTCTTCATTCTTTGCACAAATATAAAAGTTTAACCAACGAAATATCATAAATTAGGCCACATGAATCTCTTACGAATTTAACGCTAAATTTTACTTTAAAAAATTCAAAATTCCGTTTTAAATTGTCAGCAAGCACAAAAAACTGCGGTTACATTTTTGAAATTTAATTTTCTTGTCTAGTTCTTAAAATATTCAAAGGTGGGGCCGGCCTGGGCCAGGATTCGATTCTCCCGTGCTGAAAGATACCACTAATTTTTCTTATAATTTAGTTATCTTCAATAATTATGTTTCTAATTTTAAATAAACTTTTTTTAGAACAAAATCAGGTTTTCGGGATCATAATTAATGGATGTGATGCACCCGATATTTAAAACTCATAAAACAATTCATTAATTAATACATTCATATTCTAATCTTATAAACCAAACTGGGATCGCATTCGCGGATAAAGTTAATTTATTTTAGTAAAAATCGAGGAATTGTCCATAGAATTTTTTTTATTTTTATATAATTTACGGTTATAGGCCATACTAAAATCTGGCTATACTAAAATCTGCCTATACTAAAAGGCTCACTTTTACGCATGCGCGGTAATGGACCAAGCTATCCTCGCGGAACTTAGCGCTTTCACTTTCATCCTGCGCAGAAGTGAAAAATAATGATTCTGCGCACCGCTTGTTAAAGAAGCTGCCATTGCATAGTCAGCACAATTCAGTCATCTTACAGTACGGTGTATATTTTTTAATGAAATCTACAGAAGAAGCATGCCTACATTTAGATTTGACAAAAATGTGAATAAATTTTCAATACAAAAAACGGGCTGCCTGACCGGGATACTCTTATTTGAAATTTCTATTTATATTGACACGAATAATCCTATTGCTATCGTAGAAGGTATGGAAAAATAGGTTATTCACTTCATCATTCTCCGGAATGAGTATAACTGCGCCGACCATGTTGTAGCTAAAGTGTATTTTAGCTCTTTTAAAAGTGCTTTTTTCCAACGTGTCATTTGGAATAGGAACCATAAATGGATACAATTTTTCATCTTCGTTGATTAGTCCAATTATGTACTCGTGCCTTGCATCTAAAGCTGCATTATGTTCTCCGGGCCTCGCTATGAGAACTTCACCAGGATTTAATTGATCTTCGACTAAGTGAAGTCTAATTTCCGTGAGAGGAGGATGAACTGTAGAACTTCTGCGTCGCCAACCTAATCCTGAAAAAAAATTATCGATTGTTAAATTATTATTGTTAAATATAACTTGTTATCATTGTCGTCACCGATTTAACATGTAACATTGTCTTAGGTACTGTTCCGAGAAACGTATCTAGCGTTACTTAATTAGGTATTTTTATGTTTTAGAATTTTTTAAACAGAGACAAATTTTCAATGAGAAAAATGCAATTTTCAATCAGCAAGAATAAGTTTACAACCAAATACGAAATTGTTAAATATTGAGTTGAAATAACTAATTTTTAAACTTAACTAAAGAATGATTAATCAGTCAGCTGAATTGAGTGGAAAAGGTGAATTGTTTACCAAATTGATTTTTAAGTGAATTTTTGAGGCAGTAGAGAAGAATTAAAAAAAAATTATCTCATTTTTATTTAGAAAATATAAATTCTGTAAGAAGTAAAGAAATATTCTAGTAAAAAGGATCCATTGTCAACCAGAAATACAATAGTTAAATAGTATGAATTAAATTCATAATTGAAATTTCCTAAGAAACTAGATTAATCCTTAACCAAAATGATGAGTTTTCAACGAGTCAAATTAATTGACTACGCAAATGCAAAAATTTAACAAACAGATTAATTTTCTACGAGATCCTCAAATTGCTCACATATGAAGATACGATTTTAACAAAAAAGGAAAAAGCTACATTTTTAGATGAAGAAAATTGATTATTAAGGAAAAGAAACAAATTTCAAGACAAAAATTTTCTTGGTAATAAAAGCGTTAAATTTTTATCCTACTAATAAACTTTTAAGACAAAAAGACGAATTAAATCAAAAACTGCTGGATTTGCAACTTGTAAAGAATTCATTTGTAACAACAAAGTAAATTTAGGACTGCTTCAATAGTTAATCCAATGATAAACCTTGACCTAAAAAAATATAAATATTGCTGCAAAATAATAATTATTTTCAACCAAAAAAGCATGAATTTTCAATATAAAAAAATTTTACTTAAGATACAGCTAAATATTAAAGAAAAAGTTTTTGGGCAAGGTAATAGCATTTTCAAATCAAAAATATTCTTTCAACCAAGTGGTTGAATCTCCATCTATGAAGTATACATTTTGAACTTAAAACAAAATAGTTACATTTTTAGTTTAAAAAAATTAATTTGCAGCAACAAAAAAACTAATTTCTTATAAAATAGTTGAATTTTATACAAAAAATACATATTGAGAAAAGGAGTTTCTTTTTGTAACAAAG
The DNA here is from genome assembly GCA_010014905.2 of Druon quercuslanigerum. NCBI lineage: Eukaryota > Metazoa > Arthropoda > Insecta > Hymenoptera > Cynipidae > Druon > Druon quercuslanigerum. The sequence goes on from JAAAKG020137508.1 coordinate 5,192, forward strand.
TAGTTGAATTTCTAACCAAATGATTAAATATTTTGCTTAAAAAGGTAAATTTTTAACTAGCAAAGAGAAAATATCAAAAAGGGAATGTTAATTTTCCAGTAAAAAAAATAATGTTTACCGAAAAAAATTCAATAAAATTGTTTCATTTTCAATGAAGGAATAGATTTTCGAACTAAAATGATCAATCATCAAGCAAGATAATAAATTTTTGAAGAGTAAATCAAGTTTCAATGAAAAATATGTATTTCATGTTAAAGATAAATAAGGTAAAAAAGATAGAATAAAAAAATTAATTTTCAATTTGAAACAACCTATTTTGAAAAAATTGATCTTAACTTTTAACCAATTTTTTTTTCTTTTATCCGAAAGGCAGAAATTTTACAAAAATAGAATAGCCGAATTTTCAATGCGAAAAATTAATTTATCCTAAACAAAAAAATTTTGTAGCAAAACACGTAGTTTAATTTTTTCACGAAAGAGACGAATTTTTACATAAAATTATGAATTATGAACCAAAAGTAGGAATTAAAAAAAAGAAGTTGAAATTTAAAGCGAGTAGTGAATTTTCAACCAAAAAAGTTTTTTTTTTAAATCGAATTGTTAAAATTCAAATCCAAAAAATTTGTTATTAATGAAAACAGCTCAATTTTTTCCGAAAAAATGAAGGATTGAAAACCTTTTAATTGAAGTTTTAAACAAAAAAAAGAAGAATTTTCGAGCAAATTTTTTATAGATTTCAAAAATTCTCCCCTTTGTAAAAAAAGTGTTCGGTTGAAAATTAATTTTTATCTCAGAAATTTTACTTAAAATATTATAAAATAAATTATTTTGTTTTAAATTTACCTTCTATTAAAAAATAGATAAAGGGAGAATAAGATAGTAAGAAAATCATCTTTTACCATTTTTTTTAAACTTTCATCATTTTAGTTGGCAGTTCATTTATTATATGTTTAAAATGTTGGAAATTAGTTTTTTTCGAATTTGGTTTAAAAGTCCACAATTTTATAGACACTTAAATTCTTTTTTTTAAAAAGAATATTTTTGGTAAAAAAATTTAATAAAACTTTAACTTTTTCGTAAAAAAATTAATTATTTTGTTACAAAAAATTATATTTTTGGCTTGAAAATTTAGCGGGTTTGAAGATGATTTAGCGCTTTCGTTTGAAAATTCCAATATTTATATTTTTTCTAGATTCACCTCCTTGGTTAAAAACTTTACATTTTATTTTTAAGAAAATTTATTTTCCTTGATGAACATTCATCTTATTATGCTTTATAATTTTATTTAAAAACTAATCTCTTTTAAAAAAATGTAAGCATTTTGTTGAAAATGTTCCTTTTTTTGTTAAAAATTAATTTTTTAAATGAGCAATGTAACTTTCCTATTTTTGCTTTAAAATCTATATTTTTGATAAAATTTGATCTTTTCTATTTAAAAATTAATGTAATGTATTACAAAACTTTTTGTAGGAAAATTAGTCCTTATAGTTGTAAATTCATCCATTTTAATTCAAAATACAATTTTTTGTTTCCATTCTACAAATTGGTTGAAAATTGAATCATTCGGTTGAAAATTGAACTTTTTTGTAGGAAATTAACTTTTTTATTAAAAATTCTTATATTATTAGTTTTAATTTAAATAATGGATTTTAGCTGAAAGTTTAAAAAAAGATATTTTCGGTTTCCAAACTTAGAAGTTTATGTTAAATGCAATCTTTCAATTTTTTACAAATTGGCGTCATTGGAAATTTAACTGTTTATTTTCACGAAAATTAATTTTTCTGTTGAAAAGTCATATTTGGTTTAGAATACTATTCTGAAATGTCATATTATATGATTCATTTTGTTAAAAATTCTCTTTTTTGCTAAGAATTAATTTTTTAACATCTTTTATAGTTAAACATTCATGGTCGTTTAATAAAAAATTAGCCTGATTAGGTCAAAATTTAGCCACTATGGTTAGAAATTCATCTTTTTCAGTGGAAAATCAAATTTTTTGTTTCTATGTGAATCTGGTTTGGTTAAAGATTACACAATTTAATATAAAATTAAATTATTCGGTTGAAAATTAACTAATCAGTAAGAAATCCCTATACTTCTTATTTAAATTAAAATATTTAGTTAAAAGTTAAATTACTTTTATATCAATTAAATTTTTTTATTTAAAAATTAAATTTTTGGATGAAAAATTCAACATTTTTGCAGATAATTAGTGATTTTTAGACCAACGTTAATTTATTGGTTTAAATTATTCCAATCATGTAGAGTTTTTGATTTACTGATCAGTAAATCAAAAACTCTACATCATTGGAATAATTTTCAACCCTGATCAACAAAACTAACATCATTTATACAAATTTATTGGTTTAAAATTTATTTGGTTTAAAATTTAACGTTCTAAGTTAAAAATAAAATGACTTTGTTAAAGGTTGAACTAGCTAGTTAAATATATTTTTTTAAAGTTTCATCTTGACGGTTTAAAAATTTATTTTTTGTTGAAAATTAGGTTTTCTTTTGGTTGAAACTTAATTTTTTTATCTTAGAATTGTACTGTCTCATTTCTGATCAGAAAATCCTTAGTAATTCGAAACTTCATTCATATTATTAAGATAAATATTTTTTTCAAAAAATTACGATTTTCATCTATGTTGGAAATATTTAGTTAATTATAAATAAATTATACATTGTAAGTAAACACATTTATATCTACGGTGAAAATTATTTATTGTATTGATTAAAAACCTAATTTAATAAATCATCGTTATTATTCTCCGCAAAAGAAAAACAACTGATAAGCCAAAGTTCTTCATTCTGATGGAATGAGTTATGTCAATAAAGTTTCTTGGCGAACTATTCTGTTTACTACGTATCACATTTCTAGAGCCTGCTTTTAACAATTTTAACCTTATAAATAAAATTTTATATTTTCACTAAAGTAAGATCTTAGTTTCTCAAAATCAAAGTGGTTATTTTTTAAAACTTCATCTCATTGAATAAGTAAAAATTTAATAGTAATTAGAAAATTTCTGTAATTTATTCAGAGTAGGAAAAAATCATTAAAAAAATGAAAAAACTTACTGACAGGATTGGTGAAACTCACTAAGGAGACAAAAATAATACCCATCATAGTCACCATTTTCAGATAATGATAAAAAAGTACTTATGAGGCTATTCCTAAATTGTTTCAATAATGACTGTTCTTTAAAAAGCCTTAAAAATGTATGCCTGTCGCTATCTTGATTATTGTAAATATTACTTTTTTATCTGTGTCACGATAAGATTTTTTCTGCTGATCAACAGCAAAGTATACAACAATATGGTATACCAGTTATTTTGAGAAATGGAAATTCAAAAGTCATGAAAAATAACGAATTCTAAAATTAACATAAAATTGTTAAGTTTTTGAAACTACAGGAATAAATTGCACTCGAAATTTTTGCTTTGTCAGTCTCATAAGGTTTTGAAAACCTCGAACCAAAAAATAATTAATTTTATCTTACGAGCATCACCGATTGCGCACCTTAAGCGCGTCTAGGTTTTTTTATTTGAGAGAAAAATAAATTTTAATACAAAAATAAGGGTTTTAATTAATTACTTAATTATTTTTTAACCAATTTTCAAACAATTAAGTTACAATTTGGTAAATTTATACCCATTATGGAGTTTTAAGGTAGCTTTTTGTTGCGAACAAAAGTTTTCGTAATATTAAGAAAAAAATTTCAAAGCAATTTCAGAATTTTGAAACGACTAAAGACAATGAACAATATTTTTTTCCATTGAGTTTTAGATATAATTTAGAAAGAACTTAGACCATTTCAAATTATTTTATAAAATTTCGGAAGAGAATTTAGGAGATTTTGAAGCAAACATTTTTTACTCTCCGATAGAAAATTATTACCTGTTATTTTTTATAAATTTTATAAACAAATTATATAATAAAATACCTAGTATTGACATTCGAAAGCCAAAAGAAATCACTGTTTCTCATCAATTTTCTAAAATCATGTCGCCAAAGATGCTTAGTGTTAAAAAATTATCAACTGATATTTTTATTTTAATATTATAAACAAATTACAGAAACAGATGCAATTACAGATGCATTACAGATGCATTACAAAAGACAGAAAGAAATCGCTTTTTTCTAATTCTTTGCAAATTATGTAGACAATCATGTTTATTGATGGAAAATTACCATCCGATAATTTTATAGATTCAATAATAAAATTAAATATACAAATGCCTATTGTGGGCATTTAAAGGCGGAAAGAATTTTTTTCGCAACTAGTCATTTCACAAATTAATAAAAAATTAAAAATAACACAGTGTCATGAATGATCATCATTGGCAAAATCATTTAAGGAAAATTGTGGAAAAAAAGAATTTTTCAATCTTCAAACGCCCAATTTCTGATTTTTGTATATTTTTCTTGTAAAATTAATAAAAAATATCGAATCATAGTTTTCCATGAATAAAAATCACTCACAATATAATTTGAGAAACATTAAGATAAAAGCCAATTTTATATAGACTTTAAATGTCCACACTAAGCATTCCTTTGTAAAATTGTTTAAATCATTAATAAATAACATTGGATCATAAATTTTCATGATCAAGTATTATTTTTTCTATGAAAGAAAGTAATTTTAATGCAAAAATTTAGTTTGCAAATGAAGCATCCATATTGCAGACTATTTGTTACGTTAATTTGTTTATAAAAATTTACTTAATAGCATCATAATTTTCTTGCTTACTAGTACCTATGTGCATGAAGTCTGAGAATGCTAATAATAGAAAAAATTTCTTACAAAGATATACAAAAAAACTAATAAATCAACTTTTATTTACTCTTTGCATAAACATGAAAGTTTAAAAAAAAATATTAAAAATTAGGCAACATAAATGTTTTGCAAATTTAATGCTAATTTTTTCTAAAAACAAATTCAAAAATCAGTATTGAATTGTCAGCTGAAATTTGTTTTGAACCTGGTTTTTTTTTAATTTCATCCCACTGTTCAAGTCGATAAAATTTATTAGTTTATTACTCATTCAACCATTTTATTACCAATTTGAGTAAGTGAGATTACAAAAGCTTCTTTATCTATTTTGATGTTAGTTCAAAAATAAAATTAGGCTCAGAATTTAAGGTTAAAACTACGAAAGTAAGAAAACTATGGATTCATGTTATTTATTTATTTTTTTGTCCAGTTTTTTAAAGATTCAAGGTTGAGGCAGGCCTGGTCCAGGTTTAGATTCTTCCATACTGAAAGCTACTAACAATTTTTCTTTTTACTTTTCTTTAATAATTATCTTTCTATTTTCAAATAAACTTTTGCTATTATAAAATCAGGTTCTCGGAAGGATAAATAAAGGATGCGTTTAGTCAAATGCTCAGAACGCATAAAACAATTCATTCAATAGTAAATAAATTCATATTGGAAGCCTATCAACTGGGAATAGTGCTAAAAGAGCGAAGACTATTGATACCAGAAGGAAAGTATTTCAGCCTATGGAAAATTATCAGGCAGCAAAGCAAGGAGGTTTCCATTAAGTTTTTTAACAAGGTCGGAAAAATTTCACAAATAAAGATATTTCTAATTTTATATTCAAATCCAATCGCTCTGTTTGTTTAAGCAAATCTTTTCAACATTAAAGGTCTAAGACTCAAATTTTTCGTAAGTTAAGCTCCAAAGGCTATAGATTAAATAACTGTAGGAAGGAATAAAAAGAGGGTGTTTTTAGTAAAGAGGTCAACCACCAAGGGACTCGCCAACAAAGTATTTTGTCAGATGTCGGTGAAAATAAAAAATTTATTGGATTTAAGTGTGGTAGAAGAGTCTGCGTGGATGACAGGATTTATTTTTTGATATTTCTCGTTCCAGAACTAGACGGAAAGTTTCATCAGATATTCAATTTATATTCGTTTATAGTCATAGAGCATACCTTTGCCTTTCGGAAAACGGTCAAGTTCACTACATCAAAGACCTCCCACTCTGCCTAGCAAATTCTGCACTGACTTTTTCCAGGATAACCAATTGGTTGGCGACGGTTTTTAGTCAAGAAGAAAAGCAGATAATAGTGAAACTGAACTTCTTGTTGGCTCATCAGGATGTACACGATGTACTTAGAGGTAAAAAAATAGATTTTTATTTCAAAGGACAGTCATCACATCAGGATTGCAGGAGGGTGAAAGGAAGTTCTCTCTGCCAATATTAGCGTTAAAAGATAGAGTTTGGTGAAAAAAGAACATTCATGTATCAGGCAATGATTGAAGTTTCATCTGGTCAATGATTTGAAAGCAGGGATTTCGAATTCGAAGCAGGTAAAATGTCGTCTTAAACGCCAAGAGTTGTGCACGGTTTTGAAATCACTTTAGATATTTAAGAAAAGGTTTCACAACAAATCAGTGATAGTGCAGTCAACCTACAAAACTGATGTAGCACACATACACAAGCAGGGAGGGACTTGGTCCCAAGTCCTTCTGGATATAGTCAAAGAGAATAGAATTCGATGGATTTCATTTCACTTAGCAGGACTTATTTGCCTGGCTGAAAACCTACCGAGGGGTCTGAATTTAGACCGATTAGCACTTAGAGAGCAATATAATACACTTGTTTTTCAAGAAATCGCATAATCTTTAGAGATGTTTCTTTGGAACCAGTCGGTCCAAAGTTGTTGATGTGACAATAGAATTTCATAATTCGAAATCGTTGTTCATGAATTTCTTCCGCAGGTAGATCTGGCTTGAGGTTTTCCACCACCCTCTGATGATGATGGCGCTCCAACATTTAAGAAGGAAAAGGGGTTGTTTTTGGTAGTAGCGACCAGGTGCGAGAAGAACTTTTAGTACGTAGGGATTTTTCATAGAAAACGTATCAATTGGCTTAGAAGTAATGGTCTGAATAGTCCCAAAAAAACAGGATGATACCAATGACACCCACGCCTCAACAACTTACGTCATATTTGAGTTTCTTGTTTTACGTTTAAAAACATCTCCTTGCCTGAGGAAAAAGGATTCAAGATTTGATGCTCTTATGGATTGATTCGAGAAGCTGCATAGTCCAAGAGGATTTTATATTTTTTGGCACTGTTTTTAGATCAAATATAGATGACGGTCAGTACAGACAGTCAAGCTACAATTTAGGCAAGTCAGAACAATCAGAGTGTGATTTAGTAAGTTGGACCAGACAGTAGTCGGAGTAGGGATCCAAATATGAAAAGCATCTTGCGGTCTATGAGACTTCACGCCCACACTTTTAGATTGAAAGATAGGCTTACCTTACTTTATATATTTAATTTGAATTATTATACAAACTGGTCAGGCAACCTGTTTTTTGACTCGAATTTCTTCTTAAAAAGATCGTTTAAAGAATCATCCTAGGGTATTAACACAAATTCGTCTACAGTGTAGGAACGCTAGTGTAATTTAACTTTTTGTATGTAGGCAGTTTACGTGCACTTTCTGTAATAGAAACATTGCGGATGAGTAAGTTATTTTGCAAAACGAACTACACTCGAACTCCAAAGATACGAGCGCTCAACAGATACGAGCGTCACAACTCTAAAGTAGCATTTGAAGTGCGCGTGCGCGTATTAGACCTGTGCGCGTTTTGACACATTACCCACCCCCCACCCCCCCCCCCCCCCCGCCCCCCAGTGGGGGCCCCCCCCCCCCCCCCTCCCCTCTTTCGGCGTTCCC
>JAAAKG020137509.1:0-12887 GCA_010014905.2 Druon quercuslanigerum
ATATTCTATAAAAACTAAAAAACCCTGAATGAAGTGAATCAAACAAGGAAATAAGTTTTTACCAGTGTTTAATGCTTCGTCATGTTTCTTAAATTTTAGAGAAAACTAAATGGTAAAAATTTTAATGTTCGGTTTAATGGCAATTCACATTATTGAGTTTGCATAGTGCTTTTTTTATCTGAAGGAAGAAATCGCTTCTCTCTCAATAGTTTTAATTTTCGGGTGCAGTTCCGAATATTACATACCTACGATTGATTTGAAACTGCTTACACCCATGTATTTTGACTCGCTAATTACGAAAATAATGGTAAAAATACCCGCAAATTTGATTTTCGTGAGGAAAACTGAAAAACCCATAAAAAGTATGGTTTTTTGTGTTTATCTTAGTAAATAATAAAATTTTACGAAAAAGATGTAAATAAAAGTTGTAGATCTTTTAGGAACATATATTGTATGTAAAATACATTTTTACTCTGCCAGTAATAGTTTTCGAGAAAAAGGACGATAAATATACCCGTGTGACTGGTTACAGAAACAATGATGGTCAAACCCCTACTCCTTTCCAACTTCTCGTGGGGGGGCACCCCTTTGACTGATTACAGAAATAATGTTGGTCAAACCCCTACCCCTTTCCAACGTGTGGTTGGGGCGGAAAGGCACCCCTGTGACTGTTCACAAAAATAAGTTTGATCAAACCCCTACCCCTTTTTAACGTCTCGTGGGGGCGGGAAGGGACCGCTGTTACCGGTCACAGAAATAATGTTGGTCGAACCCTTACCCCTTTATAACGGACCGTGGTGGTCGGGAAGGCACTCCGATGACACCGCCAGATATTTTTCTGTATTTCTGAGATTTTTCATATTTAGCGTCGTTTTTTTCGAAAACTGTTAGTCGCAGAGAAAAAATGTATTTTACATAAAATATATCTTTTCAATATATCTACAACTTTCATTTGTTTATTTTTCGTACATTTTTATTATTTACTCAAATAAACAACAACAAAAACATGTTTTTATTGGTATTTTCACTATCACTTTCGCAATGAGCGAGTCAAAAAATATGGATGTACACAGTTTCAACTTATTCGGAGGTATGTGCTATTCGAAACTTTATCCATAATATTTGCCAATAGTTATATTATTATCGTTATTAACGTTAAAAAAATAGAATTACTCTGTCTTATTATCTTTAAGTATTTTTACTGTGTATTGACCTAGGCGGAAAAATTATATATAGTTTGTATATAGTGTGAAGAATTATATACATATAATATTTATTTGTGTTATACAAAAAATGTATAAAACAAATGAATATTTAATATAATTCTTCAGGCTATGTATAAAATATACATAATATTTTCGCCTGGGAACAAAATAAATAATTAAAATTAAGTCACATATGAATACGTAATAATTACATAGGTCCTAAGAGAAGAAAACGAGGGCTTCGAGAGTCCTTGATGATACATCCCAGGCGGAAATATTATGTCTAGTTTATACATAGTGTGAAGTATTATATGTAATATTCATTTGTTTTTTTAATTTTTTGTATTAAACAAAATGAATATTATATATAAAACTTCACACTATATATAAACTATATATAATTTTTCCGCCTGTGATAAGAAGCTCTTTTACAGTATAAACTGTACAATTAATGTTTGATTTCAAATTAACATGCGAAATATTTTATTTACCATTCTTCAGTTTTTTGGCTCATTTTGTCCCTTATTCAGTCTTGTTTCTAGTTCACTTATTTTATTTTGAATCATTTTATGATGTATGGGCTGCTGTTTTGAATGTATAGAAATATTTAGATTTAAGTAGAGACCCCCAAGTGATGTTAATAATAACAAGATGCTAAAGACGATAAGAAATTCTTATGAAGGACATAACATTGTCTTTCTGCGGTTAGAAAGCCTTTACGATTCCATTGTGACAGCGGGCGGTTTACGAGCCCTACGTTTCGAAACTGTAAATCCAAAGGAGCAGACTGGGAAAACCCTTAAACGGTTGCCTATTCATTAGTTCTATAGTCACTTTGTCGTCTTACGCCCTTCTGGGTATTAACTAACCACAGTAAACATTAGAGTTGAGGGTGTCGGTGACTGTTTCGTTTCAGACGATCCCTTGGCGCTAATGCTGGTTTTCCCCATTTGAATAGCCACGCGATGGATAATCATCTATATTAGCACAGTCGGAGCCAAGTGCAACTAGATATACATTATACAATTTACGAAAAGAAATATTAGGCATTAGGATGAAAAAGAATAAGAAATTTACTTGTAATAAGTGTTAACTGTTTGTACTGATTTGCACTAATTTTGCATTATTTTCTATTACATATATTTTTGTTTTTATTCAATTATTTATGTTTAGTAATTAAAATATATATTGTTGTAATAAGATGCTTCAGAATGATTTTTCATTTATACTGAGAATAGTGGTTTAGCAAATTATATCCAGTGGTTGTTTCTTAAACCCCGATCTTCATTTTGAGGTGGATACATTTATTTTAACTAGTTTTTTTCCAGAATTTTTATATAATATAATTAAAGATAAGAAAAATAAAATTAATTAAATCCATCGCATTTTTTGATAAAATTTTATTACAGCATATAGGTTTTAAGCTTTGAAATAAAGATGCTAAAGAAATACACCAAAAATCGATTTTGTCAAAAAGTTATAAATTCTACCAAGATGTATATAGTTGACTATGCACATATGTAGTGAAATTTTTACTATATATGACGTCCCTCAAGGATAGGGCCTAGTTTGGTCGATTATAGTTTAAAATTGTCCTGCAATTTTTTAGTGAACGATTCCCTCCAATTTGTTCGGTTCCCGGAAAATAAATCCGTAATTTTTTTCTTCTTTTTTAACATTAACGCGTGCACCCGGGCTCTTAAAATAACCATGGGGTTTTAAATGGGAAAGGCTCAGTTTTAGAAAAAAACGGCAAAAAAAGTACTTGTAAACTTATTAATATTTAAAGTATAGTCCCCTCTTAAGGAATTTTTAAAGAATTATCTCCATCCCGGAATATGCATCCAAAAATGCAAAACAGCAGTTTTTCTATGAAATTCACACTAGAGATGGTGTTTTTTTTTAATTCTTGGAAATGAATAATTTTTAATCGATAAGTGAAGGGTTTTGAAATATTTTAAAATAATTTTGAAGTGTTTAAACAATTATTATTTGTTTGTTTATATCAAAAATTAGTATAAATAATATTTGTACACATGATATAAAGTTGATGAACGTCAAGAGTACACTGTTTAAAATTTTTGCAATTTTAACATAAATTTACTATACATTTGTATAGTAAACCTAAGAACTTAGACTATGAAATCGTTATGAGGATGCTGCGTAGTAAATTTAATATACATGTATATTGATCAACTCTTGGAAAAGCTTCACTTTATAAAAAATTAAAAAAAATTTCGGCAGTAATGTTCAATTCTAAATAATAAATTATGATATTTTGCTCTAGTTGAGCATAATTTATACTGGGAAATAAGTGGAGAAGTTCAATTAAGCGAATAATTTAGAAACCTAATCTAAAAGCAGCGTTACTCACGTAAAAATTCTGATGTTTACTGTGAATTTTAATAATCGTCACATCCGTACGTTGCACTTTGATTATACTTACTAATTTAGTCAATGAATTGTAGGTTCTTACTTTAGTTTTCAATGTTGGACAAGATTTGGGTGACTCAAAGAACTTTCAACTTCCACGCACTCCATATTTCTATACGTGTATATTAATTTTGCAAGATAATGATAATATTAAATTTACTTCACGCATATGCATATTGCTTCCTTTACCTTTATACTAAAATCACTATAGCAATTTCTAGCAGTGTAATAGTTCTTGTTTTGCATGATTGGTATTTATTTAATTGCTTTTCATTTGTTTCAACAATTGTTTCTCCTTAAAATCGAAAGTTGTGATTTGCTGAAATTGATGATATAATTAACAAATGTTGAAAGTAATATATTTTTTACTGATTTTTGGTAATTAGTTAGACAATTTTCATTTTATAAACAATTTTATGCCATGAAGCGCGTGCAAAGTTAGCATTTTCTGGAAATAATGACACAATTAGCGGATGTTGAGAATAATATTTTTTCCCTTAAGGATATTTAGCAATTTCTTACACAATTTCCATTTCTTCAAACCATTTTCTTCACTACAAATGTTGAAAAGTTATTCTTTTCTCCAGTTAAATGCATAATATTAAGGAACGTTAAAACTAATATTTTTTTGTTAATGTGTTTTCGCAATTACTTAAGCAATTATTAATCACTCATTGGTGCCTTATCATAGTGAAGTTGAAGAAAATTTTAGTTTTTTTCGAATTTCGTACACGATGTCTCTTATTATTTATTATTTCTTTATGTCAGGATGTATAAGTAACTTTTAGATAAGATAAAAATAATGTAGAAATAAAAAATTATTTTCTGTAACCTCTACTCCCTTCTATATAGCAAATTAATCTTCACACAAAAAATACTAATTGTACCAAGAGTACTGTTGCAGAACAGTGCTGCGCATTAATTATTATGAGTTTTATAAGACTTAAATTGTCGCATGTCGTTAATTGAAATATGCAGAATTTACAATTTACCATTGATTTTAACATTTTTTAATTTCTTTCATTGAAATTGATATACCTATTACCTAGAGAAAACGAGCTGTTGAAGTAGACCAGAAGGTCAGGTAGATAGATTAGCATGCCGTCACCTTTTCTTTGTTTAACGCCAGACGGCGAATATACGCGCGTGTCCCGGCGTTCTGTCGCCTGGGTTTATGCCTTTATGGCATCGGATGTTGGAATTTCCAAATGGTCAAAGTAACAATCTCACTAGGAAGAATGGCATCTGATGGTCTGTCACTGTTTAAACCTGTCCTTCATATTTCGGTCTTGCTTAAAAGATCTTTTATCTTTAGGGAAAGGTAATAATACCCTCTCAGATTTAAATAAGTTGAAGACGACTCAATGATTTGATTCGTACTGCTTAATATGCACTTGATAACTTTGATATCTTCATGATGAAAGTAAAAAATATGTTTACAATATAATACTAAATTTGCTTCACACGGAACAAATATATAGTAATTCGAAAAGCAAAATATTGGAAAATCAAATCAACATAACTAAAATATATTCCAAAAAAGTAATTTTTGTTTTTGAAACAGCCAAATCTATTACCGATTCATGGATTCTCATACCTTTTAATTATTTATGTGACTTCGTAAATCTCAAATGCTAGAACAAATAAAAACATCGCATGGATTTTATTCGCCAGTAAGAAAATCGAAGAAATTATATAAATTTGCATCCAAGCGTTGGAAAAGTATAAAGAATTGAAAACATGTTATGATGTTAATTCCACTTATTTTTATTTCAATTAGGCCTTTTTACTCTTTATAATTTTTAACATAACTGCGTGCAATCAATTTTACATTTTAAGCGAATATGAAAATTATTCCTATGTAATTAGCGCGCTATATTCTAACCCCCGAAATTTTAATGTTAGCAATAATATAATAAATTTATTTTAACAATTGAAAAATCTGAGTCTTTAATCAGATCAACTATATAAATATATTTGAATCAGCTAAACATTTTTTCCGTTCACTGCAGAAAATTTAGGGATGAAGAATATAAAAAATTGTATACTAAATGGAAAAATCGCCTAACTGTCTATGTGTTTGACTTATCACAGACAATAAATGTAACAAAGAAAAAGTAGGGTCAAACTAGAAGATTCAACTCAACCAACCTATCACGCTTCATCCTATTCTTCCTTCGTACTTTTTGAAAATACTGCTACATGTTTTAAGGCCAATTTAAACCTCCTCATCTCGGAAAATCTTAAAGAATATGACACGAAGAAAATTTGTGCTTAAGAAAGTCACGAACTGGTAGGTAGGTCTCGGATATGAGAAAAATTCATCGGATATCGATGTATTTTCGGAAATAATCTGCGAACTTTGAGAAAGATTTATTGAACTCGATGTGAAAATTCTAAAACTTTTCATCACTTTTATTTTGTAAATTATTGCAAAAATATTACGAGTAATTAGGAAAAGATTATCATACGCGCTCGCCCGAAATGTTCAGAAACTGTTCGTAAAAACCTTCGAAATTTATTCATACATTTCTAATAGAAATAGAGATTTAATGTTTCATTTTTTTTCTCGTATAGGAGACCTACCCCAGTAGAAATTTTGTCGTGGGCCTAACCAGGCCCAAGCCTGGCATAACTAGGCTCTGGTCTGGTGACCAAGCCTGGGTCAAGCTAGAATGAAACGCTAAATCTAGCCAGGGCCTGTCTCGATCGCCGAGCCTGCCCAGGCTTAACCCTAGTTAAATATCGATCCCTAGCCATTTTATTATGAGACTGCGTTTTTACGGTTTTCGAATTAAAATTACAAATTAAATATAAATTATTTTATTTAAATAAGGGATACAGTTACAAGTTTTCCATTCCATAAAGTTGTCCGTTCTTATTTTTCTGTTAAGAATAAAAGACAAAAGCAGAGTTTCAATAGGATCATGTATAAAGGTTTTGCTATATTATTAGTTAATAATAGATCAACATTATTATTGAAAACACGTAAAGAATTTGAACTGTGTCTTCTTTGATTGAAACGGATTGCTTTTTATTGTGTAGATAATAACAGATTGGTGCAAAATGAAAGTGAGGTTATGGTTTGCAAAATACAAAATCATGTAAAGTTTACTCACGTCTTCACTAATCCAATAAAATAAAAGAATATTTATTTTAAATCCACCACAATTTCCGTTTTTTAATTGACTGCGACAATTTTTCGGGGAAAAAAACACACACATACAGTTGTATAGTGGAAATTGGATAATGCACAGAATAATCCAACGCCATCTGCCATCAATTTTAGGAACTTTGCCACTACCAATCTAATCAGAGTCGAGGTCGACCCATCGAAAAATACAAGCTAGAGCCAGGCTAGGGGCTCCTGACCTGGCCCAAGCCTGTAACAGGGAAGATACGTGGCGATTTCTGCACGGGTAGCTACAAGTTCATGAAGTTTTTTCTGCGCTAGAAGAGTCAGGTAATTTCACTTTACATAAATTAAAAATAATGTTGGCAGTAACTTTCAATTATAACTAATAAAGCGTAATACTTGTTTCTGGTTAAGCATAAATTATACTGGGTCTTAATTTGAAAAGTTAAATTAAGCGAATAATTAAGACACCTAATCTTAGAGCCCTGATAGTCATGTTAAAATTCTGAAATTCACAGTGCTTTTTGAAGAAAATTCTGCCCGTGCGTTGCACTTTGATTCTAATATAAGAATTTAGCCGAGAAATGTTAGGCCATTGCTTTAGTTTTGAATAGTTGAAAAGATTTGTATGCATCAAAGAACTTTCAACTTTCGCGCACTCTGTTTTACTATATATGCACAGAAAAAAACAAAGGATAAAATTTACCTTGATTCTGACGTAAAAATTACCTGAGACAAAAATAAACTTCACAGCAACAAGTTTACCCGAATACCGGTTAAAGTTTCTTTTGTTTTTCAATGACAACACATGTATTTTCAAAGAAGCGAAGTTGTCTGAATAAAACTTTATATTCCGCTAAAAAATTACCTATAAGAAATGTTATCCTTAGTTTTTGTGTGTATATTAATTCTACAATATGATGGTACATTTAATTTACTACACGTATATGCATATTGCTTCAATCCCATTCATAGTAAAATCGCTTAAAAAATGTCTGAAAAAGTGGCATACTTCTACGCAAATATCAATTATTACTAATAATATTAGATATTCACAGTCAATCAGTAGCACTAGCTTAGCATATGTAGCAATTAGAATACTAATTAAATTAACGAAAAACTAGTTAACGCGATTCTTAGAGGCTTAAATAGTTTGAGGGTTCCACTGCAGAGAGCATAATAAGGATGATGCAACTTTCACTCAATTTGCGGCTCATCCACCCATAAGCAGGTCGCCTGAGCTGCAGACCACTTAATGTCGGATGATGTAGCCTCTTTCCTCTGTATGCATTACCACTATAGGTGTCCACAAACAACATTATTCATCATCATGCCCTCGCGTATAAACATATCACCATACCATCAGACTTTTTCACTCTATCTCTCTTCAGATTATTTGTTTGTCTCTTAACGCCACTTATCTAGGTTGTTCACTGTTGTTCCCTTTAGTGTTACACAGTTAAAAATATTTGCAACTTTAATATACATTTACTTAATATTTGTTTAATATATCTGAAAACTCGGTCTATTTAATATTGATTAAGAGGCTGCATATTGAATTTCATATAAATGTATATTGACAAACTGTTAGAAAAGTCAGGTATTTTCACTTTACACCGATTAAAAATAACTTTTAGCAGTAATTTTCAATTCTTAATGAAAATAAATTACCCAAGTTCAATGAAGCGAATAATTAAGTTACCTATAAAATAAAAGCAGCGGCACTTACTTTAAAGATTAGACATTTACCTTTAATTTTGAAGAAAATTCCTCTCGTATGCTGGAATTTGATTAAAAATAAGAATTCAATCAATACATTTTAGAGCATTACTTTAGTTATAAATATTTGACAATATTTTGGTGAATCAAAGAACTTTCAACTCTCACCCACTCTGTTTTACTATACACGTAGGTATATTAATTCCACAAGTTGATGGTATAATAATTTTTTTAGGGAATCTGTATTATCATCAGAAAATAGCCGAATTTCTTAACGTGTTTACAGACTAGATGGCGCTGCGAATTAAACATTTTTTAAATTAAATTTGATCTAAAAAAAGATCTTTCGCTCCGCTGGGAATCGAACCACAGAACTTCCGATTGCCAGTCGGGTACATTGTCGTTAAGTTACTAGAGAGATCGAGACGAGAAGAATCCTGTTTCAGAAATTATACACGAATATTCTTTCTATTATATTTATATTAAAATTGCTATAAAAATTTCTAACAACGTAGGAATCGATGAACTAAATCATGCTGTCTAAGTTTAATACTCACTAAGTTTATTTGACCTGTACACACACAACATTGTGTGCCATCGTTAGATGTTAAGTTTTACGAGTAGACCGGACTTTTAGCCAGTTTCCTTTCCAGTTTAGCACGCGCTCTATAATATACAAAGAGTACGAGGAGAAAGTTTGCGAGAGAAGGAGAGTGAGAAAGAGAGAGCGAGCGGGGGTATTAATTTGAGAAATTGGGGAATTAATTTTTAACTGCAGCACACGGCGTCCAACTAAACCAAAAAATTTTGCTTGAAATTTCGCTAACAAGTACCAATATAGATACTTTTCTAGTGCCTGAAAGTACTCAAAAATGGCAATCCCCAAACTCCAGCTGAATCACCTTTTTTGATTTTTTTCTAAAAAATTAAATTTACGCTTAAAACATAGTCAAAACTATATATTAAACTTTAAGAATGTTTTTTCTTATTATTAAAAGTGCAGGTTTAATTTCAATAAATCAATGATATATAAAGTATGTTTTCGAAGTAATTTTGCTCATTTTCCTACAAATATATTTTTTTATTTCAATAATTATAATTATATAAAAAAAAACATGAGGCTGTATATATATATGAAATCAAGTGATTAATTCATAACATTATATTTTTATGATGATCTTTTTATTGAAATAAATTATGCTACTTTTAGCTTTTAACCCAGGATCAACGACGAGGACATGGTGGTATGACTTATCCCACAAAAAATAATAGCGATACAACTGAAAAAAAAATAATCAAATTTAAATATGAAATGATGAAAACTCAACGGTCAAATCTTTTAGTTATTGTCGATAATAAGGGTCGCTTATTAAATTAATTTTCCGTTTATTTCAAAACTTCAGAATCTCATGGTAGCATGCCTCTCCAGCTTGCTTAGATCACAATCCTAATGCATGCTCATTTTATGATAGCTCTAAATATTGGACAAGATTTTGAAGGAGAACATGCAATTTCAATGTTTTTGATGTTTTTATGGACAACAGCGCTTGGCGTAACTCATCAATAAATTTTGTTATAGTAACGCTCGATTGAAGTCTTTTTAACGTAAAACAGGTACTTTCAGGTACTAGAAAAGTATCTATATTGGTACTTTTTAGTGACATGTCAAGCAAACTTTTCTGATTTAGTTCGACGCCGTGAGTAATAGGATACATTAAATCAAATTTATAAAACTAAAATATATTTATGCAGAGTAATTTTTGTTTTTGAAACAGCAAACTGTATCCTTGTTTGAAGGATTTTCATATCTTTAGATTAGCTATGTTACGTCATGCCTTTCAGGTTCTAGTACAATTTTTTGGTTAGTATGAAGTATGGCGAATTAAAATAAGTCTTTAATCCAAGTTTTAAAAAATTACAAAAATGCAAAAACTAGTTCTGCTATTAATTTCACTCATTTTCATTTCAAAAAGGCCCATTTAATCCGTTTAATTCTAAGATGAACTGTTTTAAATTTTAACAGACATTTAATATACATTTGGATATTAAATCTAAAAACTCGCTATATAAAATTGCCAGTAAGAGACTGTATATCACCGAGTCGAAATTTTAGCTATATTTCAGCCCTACATAATTGCAAATAGAACCTGCTTTAGCCCTATCTACTCTGTCATGTCCTCTTTTAAATCCCATCGAACCTAATTTAGCCCTATTTAGAACCCTTTAACATTTACATAATCATATTCTCAAGTCCTCTATGAGAACCTAAAATTCTCTGTGAATTTTAGGACGTTAAATAAGACCTCTTTAAGTCCTGTGTAACCCTTGAGGGCCTGTTTTCGTTCTCTTATGACCTATGTAATTATTATGTATTTATATGTGACTTAATTTGAATGATTTAATTGGTTAATACGTAGTAAAACACTTATGGATAATAAGGTAAAGTAATGCTAATTTTTGAACGTTAATAACGTTAATAATATAATTTGTGAAAATATTATTAATGAATATTATTTTCTTTTCTCATTTGTTGAAATCAACAATATTTTAATATTTTTAATCAAAAGAAAATTAAATTTGTTGAGAGAGAAACAATTCCATCTTTCAGACCGTAAAAATAACAAATTTATTATGCAAAATCAATAATGGGACTTGCCTTTAAACCGAGCATTAAAAATTTCACTTTTTAGTTTTACTTAAAATTGAAAGAAAATGACGAAGCATTAAATACTGGTGCAAAATGAGTTCCTAGTTTTATTTATGTTGTTTAGTGTTTTTTAATTTGTATGTAATCGAGTATGGTGGCGCACAGTGAGGCGAAACGTTAAAATTTGAAGCTGTCGTTTTTTGGCCTTTGATCTTGCGAATTTATAAGGTTAGGTAAAAAATAAGAGTCCTTACTTTTTCAAATGTCCATGCATTTCGCCAACGATATCGTGGCCTCATCAGGACTGTAATAAGTATGAACAAAAAGGATAGATAATTTCGCGACATTATTTACCCTGTCTATAGGTTTTCAATAAAAGGAAATAATTTTTCAAGTAAAATCTTACTACAGATGACATGTAAAACTTGACTTAGTTTGATTTTTAATTAAAACTTAGTCTTTGTAAAAAAATGAGAATTCCATTGTCGAAAAAATTTAGATTTTTAAACCTGTGTGCCGATAAAATGAAAGTAGAGTTTATCATAGATCAAAACTATATTTTATTAAATAAAAATAAAAATGCTTGCAAAACATTTATTTATTTATCAAGTTTACAGTCCTGATGATGCCACGATATCGTTGGCGAAATGCACAGACATTTAAAAAAGTAAGAACTCTTATTTTTTACCTAACCTTATATAAATACGCAAGAACAAAGGCCAAAAATCTAAAGCTTCACATTATTCTATGATGTCCAAAATATAACTACATCAGTTAAAATTTGATTTCAAACAGCCTCTAGAGCCGACTATTTTTTATTGATTCTGATATTTTTTATTTAAAACACTTGAATAAATCTTTCTTATTGCACTTTTGTATTTTGTCATTGGAAAGTTTGCGAATTGAAGAGTTAGATTGTCCACAGCTTACTGGTAAAAACCCATGTAATGTAAGTGCTTTAATTGAGATACAGCGTCTTAGAACTGAATAGTATAATACTGAAATATAGTAAAACTGAAAAAGTATGTATATAGCAGCGTCACTGAAATATTGTTAATCATTGTAGACAATTATTAAAATAATATGTAAAATTATTTATTATATCTACTGCATGTATATATGTGTAAAATATTGAAATAATTCATGAATTTATTTAAGGGAAAGTCAAATTAAAAAAAGAAATAAAACTAAAAAGTAGAAAATAAAATAAATAAAAAATTTTAAAACGCTTTTATTTAATGCTTACCGTATTTAAAACTTACTAAAAAGTTAAAAATAAATTTTTATTAAACATGAACTCATGAAAAAAACTTTTTCTAAATGAACAAAATGTATTAAATCTGAAAATAATAACAACTGATAGTAATATAAAAGTGTGATGCATAATCTAGCTCTTCAATTCCCAAACCTTCCAATGAAGGTACACGACTTTAAAAAATTAAGGCGCTTCTCGACAAGCTAGAAACTTCATTTTTTTAATCGATGCGTTTTCCATGGCAATACACTAATCTGCAGTAAAATAAAAAAATAAATTGTTGAAATTTTTTTTATAGATTAGTGTATTGTCGAATGTTGAGTATCTAGAATTATCTTCTTGTATTAGATGTTAGTACACTTGTTTTGGTTGATTCCAGGTTTATTTCTTTGGTTTCTTGAAAGATGAACAAAAGTGGATATAGAATGTGTGTTTTTTTAGTCTTACGGTCATCATAAATAGAATAAAATTTAAAATGAGTAAATTTCACTC
>JAAAKG020137510.1:0-12886 GCA_010014905.2 Druon quercuslanigerum
CGCGTTATTTATTTAAATAAAACGTTCACTCCGCAACACTGCTCCGACCCAGGTTGCTGATCAATCTCTCTAGCAATAACCCCAAGTGAAGATCCTCACAAAGCCGTTATGTGAGGTGATCAGCAAAATAAAAGAAAAGCGATCAAGAATACCTATAAAACCGTAAATTGTGTCCTGTAGGGGAACGCAAATAAAAAAATCTTTTTTCGAAAGTTTTGTATCAGCTGAAATGAAAAATTAATTATAAAGAAAGAAACCTCAGCAGTGACTATAACCGTAGAGCAAACCTTTCCTCTGCGGTCTCACCTTCAAGAAAATTTTTCCTAATACGCATGAGTAGAATAGTATAATATAATTATATATTATATATTGTATAATATAATACTCAAAAAAATTAAATTTACTATTATATACCTTTTTGTAAAAATATTAATGAATAGGGCTAAGTAAATATCACAAATATAAGCAACTGCAACTTTTATGTTAGGTAACAAATTTAAAAAACTTGCACCCGTACATTAAAGCACGATTCACTGTACAAAAAGGTGGCTGAAAATTGCAAGTCGGTTTGTAAACGTTTCACTATAATTAATGCGTGAATTCAATAAGTTTATTGTGAATTTGTAGTGATTAACAGTGCAATTTCGCCATGTTTGTAACAATTTTACCGTAAAATCGTAATATTACCACAGGAATCAGTAGAAATAAAAATACTACTGATGTATTTTAATCCTATTCAAATGTAAAGTGTGAAAAAGCAGAACGATGGAAATTTCGCCAGAATTTTGTAATTCCGGGTTTAACCGCTTGCTGGCGCGCTGATGACGCTGCCGAGGAAAATAAATTGACAGGTAGGTGTCACTCGACAACAACACGTTAGCCGGTGTTTCAGAAATTTGTCTAATTTTTTTTTGAAATTTGTAACTACAAAGAGGTGTAACGTTTCCTAAAACGCAGAAAAAGTTCAATGTGAGTCTTTTCAACAATGATTATTCATAAACTACTCTGCGTGAATTGTATTCTACTAGTCCGTGTCAGTGAACATTTTTCTAAATTGTTGAGGTTATGTTATTTATACTTATATATGAAAATCCCGTCGGTTCAAATTTCTCAGATGCCTTGCTTGAATATTTGGAAATTTTGACTTTTCGAATCTAAAATATTTATAGATTCAAAAGTTAAGTAACTCTTCAATGTTGTAGATGTACACTAAAAAATTCTTCTCTTTTGAGGATAAATAAATTAAAGTTATTAAATTCAGATGATTTTAAAAACTATAAGTCAAGTTTACAATTCTGAATTTTCAAATTCGATCAAATTTCTAATACAAATCATCAAAATAACATATTTTGTATTGTATACCTTGAGTATTCTGTACAAATAGAGCGCAATATTGCTGACCACATAGGAAGTGATCAGTCTTGCTCTGGTCTTCTGTATGAGCACAGGTTTTTACAATAAAAGATTTTTTTTTTATACAAGGTGTATTTTATTTGTACTGTAAGTGTTCAGGAAATAAAATTGATGACGAGGATGAAAAAAGTTTAGAAAACGCGAGGCGAAAGCACGGTGCTTCGGCCTATAAGAAAAATTGTGAAGTGAAAATCGTGGAACTCTGGAACATTCGAAAACGTAGTCAGCGGGGAATCAGCAGTGGAGGTTGTTGTGATGGTGGAGAGGTGAACATTGGCACACTGGAAGAGTATCGGATTACAGGTGATTAACAATTTTATGAAGAACGCCGGGAACAGTATTTCTCGGCAAATTATGTTGAGGCAGGTAGAAGGGTAGCAGTGTTGTTAACGGTGATTGGACAGGAAGCATGTAAAGTGGTTAGAGATCTAACGGACCAAGTTCTGCCAAAAGATAAAACGTACTTACAATTGTGTGACATTTTAAAAGCCCTAAAAAAAAGTGAAGAGGGACGTCCGTTAGTATATTCGCTATCATTTCCCAGATTTTAAAGAAAATATAATTATTATTCTATGGAAAAAATCCAGGGGATCTAACGCTGATAAAATCGATATTAATTCCTAAGCGCCATACAAATTATTCAAATTGAGCAAAATTACATTTTTTAAATTATGCCACAAAAAAGTGTGGAGGGACGTCCGTGAGCATGTTTGATATTATTTCCCAAATTTTTAAGACAAATTATTTATTATTCTAGGGAAAAAGCCGGGGGAACTTGAAACTGGTAAAATAGATAACTTTATGAGTATCATATGCCCTTAAAACTTAAGTTTTAAAGACTTATGAATACAAATTTCTTAATTTAGATAAGTATGAAAATCAAACGTCAAGTTTTCAATTTTAAATCTACTAAATTTAAGAAATTTAGAAACTATTTCATAAAAATCACAAAATTTTATGAAATTTTTAATATATAACATACAAAATTATTCAGTTCTTAAAATTCGTATTTAAAATGTATGTAATTTTAAACTAATTTAAAAATGACGCATTTAAAAAATTCTTTTATAAAGTTTAGTTTGATTAAAAATTTACGAAAACTTAAAAATAAATATTTACGAGTTTAAGATTATTAAGCTGAAGAATTTATTTTGAAATCCCCAAAAATTGAACTATTTCACAATATGCATTTCAAAACTGGGGTTGAATGTTTGAATATTCAAGGCACTGCACTGACAAAATTGTTCATAAATGAAAATATAAATCGATTTTATGTGTGAAGGATTCCCAAAGATTTTACACATTTTCAAAATAAAATTTTTCAAAGAATTTATCAAATATTTTAAGGGGTTTTTGGATTTAATTAGAATTTTCATTTCTCTAGAATTAAATATTATATTACATATGAATATTATTATGATACTTTGTATGAAATTAAAAATTGTGATTAATCCAAGTTGAAATTACTTTTTAGGTAGAAAATTGAACTGTAATAACGAAATTATTATAATTATAAATAATTTGCAAACTTCAAGAACTATCAGGATCTATGATCAGAAAACGGTGCTTGTATTTTAACGTTTTATAGCTCAGGCGGCTTAATTCGCATTGATACAAGGTCTAAATATCTGCAACATTCCTTTCTCAATCATACTCTCCAAAATAAAAGAAATGCAAGACTTTTTTGATTTATATCACATTTTGGATAATGCGTTGAATATGAAAAAATTCATGCTTTTAATGCTGATTTACAAATCCACTGTCTGTACCCTGGATGTGCAAAAAAGTATAATAAATACGGTAGCTTCAAGCAACATTTGTAGCGGGACCACTGACAAAATGAAACAAGTAGCTCATCCTTTGTTTGTAGACAGAGCAGTTGTTTTTAAAATGTCAAAACATTAAAATACTTAAGGATCATATTTAAAAAAAAACAAAACATTTTAACAAATCGCTTAACGGTACATTATGTTTATATCCGCAGTGCTCGACTCTCAATAAAAAATTTTTCAGCGCGAATGTATTACGAATCCATATGAGTAAAAAGCATCGTGAGGAACAGTATAGCACGGCGAACAATAATTATATTAGCTCGCATAACGTTACTGCACATAATGATTGTGAGGTCAGTGGTTCAAAAGAATTTGCTCACACTGCTGAAGTAACTGTTGGTAAGAAAAACAAAAATGCATTTGATTTGTTTTCTGTTAAAGATCTTTCTGAAGTTTACCTGACAGCAACTGCCAAAAATGGTGCAACTGAAGCTGTAATGCAGCCCTTTTTACATAGTTGGGCGTTGAGTTTTTTAAACGTGGCAAAATAATTACGAGTTCTAGGTGAATACAAGCAATGCTTCACAAGAACATAAAAACTTTGCATTAAATGTATTTAGAGAAACTTTTGCAGAAATTATAAAAGCTCATGATTTAAATAATGTTTTATTAAGAACAACGCATAGGCGGAAAGAATACTGTCGACAACATTTTGATATTATTGCTCCAGGACAGATAGATATTATTCTGCCAAATGGAAATAAAAGTGGATGTCATCTGCACTACGTTCCTATTTGAAGAAGCTTGAAGAATGTATTAAAAAACGACAATATTCAATATTACGTTGACAATCCTAATGAAACAGCGAGAAAAGAAGGGGAATTTTTTAATTTTTCAGGCTTTAATGTTTTAAAGAACAATGCATTTTTTGTACTTTATGCTAATGACTTCAAAATTTTTTTGTACCAAGACGCGTTTGAGTTTTGTAATCCAATAAGGGCTTCTTAAGGAAAATTTAGAATAGTGGCTATTTACATGCTGATAGGTAATTTACCAGCTCATCTCAGATCTAAAATAAGTTATGTGTAACTTGTATTGTTATGTCACGAAAGTATATAAATAATTTTGGCTTGGACAGTGTTTAAAAGAAAATCATAGAATACATAAATTTATTGGCGGCGGAGGGCATTACGCTTGATTTTGTAGACGGGACACTTACATATTGGGGAACTCTAGTACTTATGTTTGGCGAGAGCTTAGTAAGTCACTAAATTTGTGGGCTCACTGAAAATTTCAGCAAATCGCACTACTTTTGTTGATTTTGTGAAATTCTTCTTGCTCAATTGCGAGCGAATGAATACTCACAAAAAAAAATACGAACTCTTGACACTTATAACGAATGCGTTCGTGCTGCGGAACAATTGGGTAAAATGGTTAAAAATATAAAAAGGATTTCTCCTCTAAATAAAATTAAAACTTATCACGTTTGCAACCCAGGATTACCTCCGTGCATTGCACATGATTTACATGAGGGTATAAAAAAGAAAAATTGGTTTAGGATAGGTGTCTTAAATTGCCGACTTCAGAACCTATAACTATCGACTGCTAACACTTCCACAAATTGCCTTCCGATAATTAAGAAATCATATAAAAAGTTATGTGGTGCAGCAAGTCATATAAGAGGACTGCTCCATATATTACCTGTAGCTATTCACGATGCAATTTGCGATACCAGAGATCCAGCCTGGCAGATGTTTTTTATGTTTGCGAGAGGTCTGTGCAACTATTTGCGCTTCCGAATATTCCTTTGAAACCAAAGCATGTCCAAACCTTATCGACGAAACATAAGGAAAGAGAAGCATTGCATGAAAATAATTTTTTTTATGGCTGGCAGAATCTTTTGAGACTTCCCTTTATAGGTCGGGAAATCATAGAAACGAAATTCCCTTGTAGAAGTCTTTTTTAAATATCGTGTCAAAAGTACCTTCTACTTTATTAAAAAAAGTAATTTTTTACGGTGTACACTATTCACAAAGTATGTCAGTTTGTCTCGGGAAGTGTGTGGGGGGCAATTTTGTACTTTGTCGAATTGAACTCATTTTGATTAACCATGATAAGACGAATGTCTTTTTTGTTGTACGCACAACTGAAATAATTGCTTACTTGGAGCGCTAGGCGTTTATGCAATTGTAGACTTTGATAAAGCATCTCATGAAATCTTGCAAATATTCCTACATTCCTGAATGCTCTCTTCACATCCCTTTCCAGAGACAGTTCTAACCTCAACAAGTGCAGTATACTTGCCAAAATACTCATCTTTTGATCCCGATATGTAAATAATTTGGCAGTATAAGTATTGTAAAATATGCATAACGTTATTGCAAGTGTAAAATATGCATCATGTTATTGGAAGTGTAAATTATTTTATATTGACTCAAGCATTTGAATTATTTGAGTAAAGTTATAATAATGATGTTTGTGCAAGGTTGTAAGACATGTTGTAAAGCCAAAATATGCTAAATTTTCCTATCTCTTCCCCTAATAGGTAACATGGGATAAAGTGGAATTTATAAATCCGAATTCTTTAGCAATCATTATTTCATATAATCTTTCGCATTATCGGACTAAAGGTTGTCGAAAAAGTCTCAAGGCAAATTCAAAGAGCCATGGATTGTACAAATAAATTCAAATACTGGATATTTCTTGGCAAAATCCCATTTTCTTCGATTTTTCGGAGGGTTTTCTTGATGTCCTTCATCATGGCCTGGATGATAGACATGTCAACTTCTTTCAACTTTCGACGAATTCTAACTATTTCGATTTTGCTCACCATGAATTGGCGGGAAACTACATATTTTGTACGGAAAACATCGAAAATACACCAGACGACGTCAGATATGCTGGTCATTCGAAATATGTGCAAAAAGTACTCGTGTGGTTCGCAATTTCATCGAAGGGTGTGTCGGCGCCATTCATTAGGCCAATAGGTGGCGCAGCGATAAATTCGGATATATACATCAGTGAATGTCTGCCGGAAATAAAAAAATTCGTTGATACCTACAACCAAAACAATAAAATAATGTTCTGACCGGATCTTGCTAGTAGTCACTATCCGAAGAAAACGTTCCAATGGCTCACCGAAAATGTTTGGGGTGTTCTCACTCGGTTGATGTACTACGGACGGGAAGCAAAAACTAAGCGGCAATTAGTGAATAGAATTCGTCGAAAGATGAAAGAAGTTGACATGTCTATCATCCAGGCCATGATTAAGGACATCAAGAAAATCTATGGGCCTACGAAACCCTAAGAAAAATCTATGTAAATATGTTTGCCGAAAGGTAATAAAATGAACTGAAGATTTTGCCCAGCAATACCCAGTTTTTAAATTTATTTTTATAATCCAAGGCTCTTTGAATTTGTCCCGAGACTGTTGTGACATCCGTTATGCATGTATTTACATAAGAACATTTTATTTCACGAATGCGTAATTAATATTTTTTGTAGATGGCAAACGTCTGGAGACACGCTTATAATTTTTGAAGCTCATGAAGTTTGGAAACCAATTCAGTCTTTGGATAATGAGTCTTTCGGAATAGATAAAGAATACATTGTTTATAAGGCTGTGTGTAAATAATAGCTCATCGTACGAGAAAATATCACTAGGATGAAATATTTATTTTGCGCCATAGATTAATAAAAAAAGTAAGGAAAAATCGATCTTCATAATTGAGCGTTTTTGTTAGTAACAATAGTTATAAACAATAAGGGGCAGATATAGAAAATGCTTCTTAAGATAATTACATTCTTTATGGTAAAATTAAGGATATAAAAAAAGGTTATCGCTAATAACTTGAAAATTGCGACTTTTACGGGAGCGCCTATTTATAAAAATGAGATTGTTTATAAGGCCATAAATAAATAATGGCTCGTAGTGCGAGAAAATATACCGAGAGTAAGAAGTTTTATTTTGTGTACGGCGTAGACGCAGCGACTATCTTTTTCTAACTGCAGCAAAACGCGCAGATAGAAAATGACAAAGGCAAATCGATTTTTTAAAATATTATGCTGACAAAATTGTTAAGGAAATCTTGGTGGGTGGGGGGGGGGCTCAAGTTCATTCTCACCCAAACGAAACCCTGAGTGTGGCACAGCAGTTGTAGGAAGAATGACTTGCGATGCTGGGTGCAGTATTAGTCAGAATTAGAATCAGCAAAGGTGACATAGTATACGACGCGAACAAAGTAAAAAAGTGACCATAGGGACCATTACATGAATTTATTGGAAGGAGTACCCATGTTGCAGCACACCTGCGGCGCAGAAGATGACACGTCGGAAAACTCTGCAGCATATCCTTATAGTATCCACACAGTATCCCTTCTGTACCATGCAACAAAAACTGAAAAAAAACAACAAGATGTGCATTTCACTTGTTGCAATTCCGACTGTACCTTTAAAATTTCCATTAGAATGTTTTTATTCACCATCCCCGTGGTAGTTTTCTCTTTATCTACAGGAATGTTAATTATTAACTTGCTGCTATTAAAAGGAGTAAAGCCCATATTACATTTCCCCAACTCCACAGGTTTCTTACACACGTAACGTATCTCGAAGAATGCTTATATAATTTCGGTGCTATTTATTAAGCATGCCAGTAACAGTAGCCGTGCTTAAAATGTTAAATAAAAACTATTTAGAAACCAGATAGAGGTTGGCTAGAAACCCGTTAGGTTTCTAAACGTCTTTGACCGGTTCTTAACTGGTCTGACTGTCAATATCTGGAATGGAACCGAATCCTAACCGGTCCAACAAGGGTGCCCGCTAACACTGTGTCTAAACTGTTCTAAAAATATTTTTTACTTATAACACTGTTCCAGAATTGTTACAGA
Organism: Druon quercuslanigerum; assembly: GCA_010014905.2. NCBI lineage: Eukaryota > Metazoa > Arthropoda > Insecta > Hymenoptera > Cynipidae > Druon > Druon quercuslanigerum. The sequence continues at coordinate 8,072 of JAAAKG020137510.1, forward strand.
ACGATTACAGAATAAATTTACATCGTTCATCACTGTAACCTCTACGTCAGGTAAGTATGCTTCTCGCCGCCTCGCTTCCTCTCTTAAACACTCGACCCTTTATTTCAATTTCATTGTTGAAAATTCAGGTATTTTGATGAAATTTTCTCCTTTTTAGTATAAATGTAATCCTCTTGGTCAGGTCATATAAATGAAAATCTGTCAAGATAAGGTAGAGATTTTTGAAACTGGTATTTTGTAGCTTTTTTGTATCAAGAAAAATCTTGAATTTTCTAAAAATTTTTGATTTATACATTTTCGTAATTTGCCATAGAAAGATATAACTTTTTAGAGATATTGGTAAAAATAACACTAATTTACATTAAAGTGGGAAAAAAGACTGTAATCTTACAATTTTTTCATGATATCCCTTGAGTTTTTTAAGTTTGCGAGCTGATCGCTCTTGTCAGAGACAACTCCTAACCTCAAAATCACAATAAAATGCCTTCGCATTTTGCATCCATGATGGAATTTGGTAATACCACAATCCTCCCATGTACAAACAAAATTACTTCTTCAAATTTATAACTAACCAATTAGGCGGTCGAGAAACTTGTGATCTACGCAAACCCTGCATATTTTCGTCTCGGGATTGATTATTATGAGCAGGTGTGGAACTCTTATCGCCATGCAGCTCGTTTCATTCACAGAAGATTCGATTTTGACGTTTGTATTATCCTTCTTGTCATGTTAGGGGGTATGGATTTCCGTAGTTTCGCGCCACCACCCTTTCACCTATTTTAAATTGTCTAATTAATTTCTCATTATTAAATTGTAAACCATGCGTTTCTCTTTTCTCTACTTCAGGTTTTAATAAATCTAAACGTAATTGAATGGTTCTTTGCAAAAATAAATAAGCTGAACTAACCTCAGTAACACAGTTTTTCTCTATAGTTTTGACTTCCCTGTAAGGGGCGTTGAAGTTTGCTTAAAATTTTGTACGGATAATCAACATGGATACTCTCGAAAGGCGCTTTAGCTTCTTCCCAAGGATGTACTTCAACTTTATTTGGATTCTTCTTTATTTTGTTAGACTCTAAACAATTTTCTCCAATAAATTCTATATCATTTGTTATTCCTGGCCATCAGCAGTAACTTCTGGCTAAAGCTTTCATCTTCACAATGCCTGAATGTGCTAAGTGCAATTAATTAAAAATCTGCGGTCGTACAGAACCAGGAACAACAACCCTTTGACCACTAAAGGTTCACCCATTTTGTAAAGAGAATTCTGCCTGGCAAACATTAAATCTTTCCCTTCGATGAATTTCTCGACTTAATGTCAATGCTTCTAGCAGTTTACTTGGCAAATTCCTTCAAGTTTACAGGTAATTTATTAATTACATTAATTTCAAAAACATCTGCTGTATCATAAACAATACGACTTATAATCAGTAATGGTAATCGTGACATTGTATCCTCGTTTACCTGGTCGGTAGTACGGTAATATTTAATATCAAAGTCGAACGCTTCTAAAAATATTGCATAATGTTGCATTCGAGAGGCTGAGAATACAGGTAGACTTTGCTTGGCTGAGAAAATTTGAACTAAAAGCTTATGATCAAAGTACAATGTAAATTTTCGCCCGTACAGATAGCAGTAAAAAATTTTTACCCAGAAAATTATACCGTAAGCTTCTTTATCAATTTGTGAGTATTTTTTAGTAGCATTTAACGTTTGTGCCTGATCAGATTGAATTTGTTGCTTAACGTAATTGAGTGCACATTCAAATTGTTTTGTCTATCAAAACGTTTCGTTTTCTTTAATAAGCTCTTGGAAAGGTTGTGGGATTTCGCTCAAATTTTTGAAAAATATGCCGTATTAGTTCACTAATCCCATGCAAGTTTTTGTTTCAGTTACGTTCTTAGGACGAGGTGCATTTTCTATTGCTTCGATTTTAGATTCAGACTTATGAAAACCATTTTTATCAATATTTTACCCACAATATTCAATCTGATCTTGTAAAAACTGTCACTTTCCTCAATTCACACGAATGTTGTAATTGGATAATTGCGATAACGCGCGATCTAAAATTTCCAAATGATCTTCATCATTTGCTGCAATAATTTTAATGTCATCAATAAAAACGGTGACACCCGGTATACCTTTTAATATCTTTTCGATTTCACGTTGCCAAACCGCTGGCGTGCTCACAAGCCCGTACATAAGGCGTTGACATTCATATAAACCTCGGTGTGTATTTAACGTTGGTAAATTCCGGTCTCTTGGACGTACTTAATTGCAGACATGCTTGACTCAAATCTCGTTTTTTTAAAACGTTCACCCTGCATCGATGCGAATCATTCATCGATTGTAAGCAACAGATGCTCGTTCACACGTGACTGAGGATTTAGCGTGACTTTAAAATCGCCGCAAATTCTTATTCTACCGTTCGGCTTCATAATAGGCACAATGGACGTAGCCCAATCTGAATTATCAACTTTCCTGATAGCACCCTCTTGAACCAAAAATTCCAATTCTTAATCAATCTTGGGAATCAAAGCGTAAGCAAGTTCTCGAGCTTTAAAGAAAACTGGCATAAAACCCTCATTTAATTGTAATTTTTCCTGAATACCGTGTATTTTCCTATATTTTCTCTTAAAATATGTTCATATTTTTTTTAGGATTGTTGACAATTCTCGATTCTTAACTTCAGTTTAGTTGCTGAAAAGTTGGCAAACAGATGTACTAACTAAATCATCTAATTGTAAACCCAGTACTCGAATCCATTCTCGCCCAATCAGTGATCATCTGTTTCCATCTGTAATGTATAAATCGAGAATTTTCTTAAGCCCTTTAATCAAACGTCAACCTTGACGTACCTGAAAATATTCACATGATCATTGGTGTAACAAGATAAATTTAAATTTGTATTTCGAAATCTTAAATTCCTGAATACGCTATGAAGAAAGCCTCTCTTTACGTTTGTCGTTGCTGCCCCGCTATCTATTTACCAATGACAATTGATTGTATTTACCTACAGCTTAACGAAGAATTTTTCTCTGGACGGCTTCAGCTTACAGTCTGAAGCCAAAATGTCGTCAATTTGATTTGCCTCATGGCGGCCTTCATTCTAAGTTCGCTTTAGGCAGAGTGATCTTCTACCTGTTTTCGACCTGTTTTGATACTCGAAATTTGACCTCCATGATGACGTGTCCGGGAAAGCACTGAGCATTTCTTCTTAGTTCGCAGGGTCTGATCGTACAAATTAAGTTTATCACATAGTATAAAATACTATTATTATTTTTGAGTACAACATGTAGTTTTTGTACAATCGTGTCACGTTCCGAGCAAAGGGCTAGGGTAGAATGGCAATTTGTGAAAGAGAGAGACTACTAATCCTGTGAGGATTGCGAAAGTATAAAGTGTTTAATTAAGAAGTGTTGGTTATAGTTTACAGTGTTTATTAGAGATAAAGAACAGATAACACAGGCTTATACGGGTTGAGAACCGAGCATCCAAAAGGGGTTTTTAGGTAATTTTAGGCGCTGAATACATCATTTTCTGTACTCCTATCTATATTTCTTCCCTGACAACTTGGGTGATACGAGCGACGGTCTCTAATGCGTGAAAGGAACCCAAATGAATACAAATGTCTCGGGTTTTTGTACTTTTTTTATTTTTGGTGTTTATGCAAATAAAATTACCGTTTATGCTCAAAAAGGGCTAAAAATGGCTTAATCACTTATGTCAGAAACCTGACCCGATGGCAGGAAACGGGCAACGGATTTAAATTCAGCTCAGAAAAATACGTAAAAAAACACTCTTGTCTTCTCGAATCAAAAAATTTACCGATATTTGTAAGGACAAGAGAAAGGACAAGAGAGAATTTTGTTGTAGATTGGATCTCCGTTATTTTTAGAACTAACTTGGACGAGTAACCGGAAGTAACTCAATGATTTTGGTCGATTGGACCATTGTTAATTTGTAGAACAGCGACGGAATTCTACCGGAAGTTTGTATGAGCTTACTTAGAAATGCTAGTAACTCAAGGATGAGTTCTTTCTGAAATGTATAACCGACGGACCTTCTCCGAAAAGTGACTTTATGACAATCGAAAGTCTCAACCAAAGACACTTTAGTTCAATATTCGATGACTGCTTGGACCTTAAATATAATTAACAGGATTAACTTAGGCTTTTTATAGTTCTTTTCCCTGTACTGAAGCTACTGCGCCATAGGCACGTACGATCTGTACTGAAGCTACGGCGCTATCAGCACGTACGTTTTCTCTAGGCAATCGATCACGTATGTCGTTTACATTACTTTGAGCACATATCGATGGATTCTACGAAGAATAGGCTATATTTTCATTACTGTTAAGAATTAGGCAAATTTCGTAGGAAACGTTTCGAAAAATAATACGTTTTTTATTCCTCCAGAAAACTTAGCTAAATGAAATTAGCCTAATTCTTAACGGTAACGAAAAGATAGTCTCTTCTTCGTAGAACCCATCGATATTATCTAAATATGGAATTTTGAATGTTTTACGCGAGTGAGTGTTAAGCGAATGGGTAATAGTCGTATGCCTGATAAGGTCGCCTCTAATGAGACTGACAGTGAAGCGCGTCTCCTCTCTTGACCTTTTAGGAATACTGATCTTATGTGGTAACTTAACCGTAGTTACTATATCTACTTAGACACTCTCGGCTACAGCTTGTCTGACTATATCCAAATTTATCCACTTATGTACTATATGTTAACCACACGGAGAGAAAAAACACGGCATTATACCATGAAGTTGCAAGGTATAATACCATGCAAGTTCTCCTGGTATTA
>JAAAKG020137511.1:0-12886 GCA_010014905.2 Druon quercuslanigerum
ATTCCATCACAGACTGTAACCGCCTATCTCACGGTAGTGAGACGTGGTTATAGCTGAAATTTTACCGCGATTTCGCTTGGATCGGTTGCAAAGTTTCAGATTAGCACCCGATCCCGGCGAAATCCTGCGGTTGTCCTTATGACAAATAGTTTAATTATCTATATATAGATATATGTATATAGATTATTCAAAATTATCTGAAACAACCTTAGTTTTCAGCTTATTTTACGCACTACAAGCTAAATTAAACAAATTTTTAAAGTGCTTTATTTTAAACAACCTGAAAATTAATGTTTAAAAATATAAAACCAAGTCAAAGCCTTACTTTTGATAGTCATGTCGATAACATAATATTGATTGCGAATAAATCTCTACGGTTTCTGTTTGAGAGATCAAAGTTGGAGAACGCATTCGTAGTCTAATCACCATTTTTTTCCAGAATCGTGTTAGAGCTTCTCCTTCATCTAATAATTCCATCTTTTCCTAAACCCTCATCATTTTTGAATAAATAATTACTATTATTTCATTTATTTAATCTCCATTAAATTTGTTTGCAACACGTGTCCTTTTCGATAACTTAGTGAAATGTAAGTATGATTTGAGAACAAGGTCGCGGCATATTTAATTTACAAGATAAGAACTCGAATAATTATTCGTTACACTGCTAGCAGAATTATTTTTTAATGAAGTCGTCAGGTTTTTTTCACTTTAAAAATGAAAATCCTATGTATATTGTTCCTATCATTGGCGTTAATCCTCAATTCTATTGGTAAATATAATAAAACCATTATATAGCTATATTTTCGTAAACGGTTTAAAGATTTCCGAAGATTCCAATTTGTCTGTTTTTTAATTATTTAAAATTTTTGTACATCCCTATAAATCTAGAATATTTTGTGAAACAGTTAGAACCTATGCAATGTGTTGTATTTTTAAAGTTTGCAACATGTTTTAAAATTTATCCAAAAACTATTCTCTATTTTTTGCTTAAATTGTCTTAAAATTAATTTAAATTAATTAATTAATTAATTTAAATTAATTAATTAATTTCAACATCTGTAGATTAAGTTTGAAATTTGCGTCAAAAAGTCAGATTTTTGTAGATGTACGATTTAAAAAAAGTTTTTAAAAGTTTTAAAAAAGTTATCATACGATAATAACGATTGAATATATTATAATAATATAATGAAGCACGCCTGAATAATAGGGCGCAGTGAAAATGACCAAATTAGTCGAATCGCTTGAGCTGGGCGAAAAAAATGTGTAAGTTGACATCCGAAAAAAGAAAAAACAAATTTGAAATCCTTTAATATCTTTTGCTCCATTTTTTGATTTAAAAATTTAAATTTTTGAAATTTTTTGAAAATTTCTCTATTGCTTCGAAAGTTATGGCAAATTTTTTCTATGTACAATTTTTGCTACTAAATAATAAAAAAAAAATTTTGCTACATTTAGAATTTTTTGAAAATAGCAAAAAATATGTTTTTTGGATTGAGTCCTATGCACACATTTTAAAAAACTAAGACTAAGCTTTTAGACGCAAAAAATGATATTTTGTAGTAATAAGATGATGAAATGATTCTATCTATCTCTCTCTGTATATATGTACCCCCCCCCCCTCCCCCACGCATGGAGAAGTTTCTCTTTCGGAAAACTGCTCATAGTCCAATTTTTGGAAAACCTCGAGATTTTGGTCGCCAACTTCCAACGTATGAGGATGTCATTAAAGCTGTCAGTACGAAAGACGAGAACTTGGCTTGAACTCTAAGAGCAATGCCGCATGCAAGTGCAGTAGTTTCGACACTTGCACTTGTCTAAAAGAGAAAAAAGTTTCAGTCTACGAGCGTAATTTTCTTGATGATCAACGAAAAGGTCGACGCTTAGCTGTTGGATCTGTAGATCTTGCGGAATCGAAGAAGATGGAGAAGAGGCTAGAAAGGAAGCTTTAGGATTCTGTTAGGGACAAGAAGCTTGATGTGACTACTCATAGTTTTGATAATTGCTTGAAAAAGAAAGTGATGTCATCAGAAGTTAATACTGAAGAATCCTTAGAAACTAATGTTGACGAATGCTTCAAACCTAGCACTAGCGGGATTTCTTTCAAGTTTATTCAACATAGGTAGAGCCTTCCTAATACAGCCCTCATCAGTCAGAGGTGTAACGTTTCTGACAGAGCTACTGCTGCTCTCATTTCTACATTTTCCTACGATGTTGGTCTAGTTTCAGAGCGTGATACATCTCTCATCACTGATAGGTTCAAAATGAGTAGAGAAAAAAATAAAATTGGGAAGAACCTACAATTAAAGAGTGCTGAGAATGCAAGACAAAATTCTCTTCTCGGCCTCTACTTTGACGGTCGTCATGACAAGACCATCGTGAAAGAGAAGCGAGGGGCTAAATACTACCAGCGCACTGTCACAGAAGATCATTACTCTCTTGTACAAGAACCTTACTCTAAGTACATTGGGCATGTAACAGCTCCTTCTAGTTCAAATGAAAGAATTTATGACAGTATTTTCACCTATGTATTTGACAAAATGCCTCAAAGCATAGAGAATCTTCAAACCGTTGGATGCAATGGTACTGTTGTGAAAATTGGTGTTAACAGTGGTATTATCCGGCGGCTTAAACTGAAAATTAGCAAATTTTTTTTTTATTATTATTTTTTTTTACTATTCAGTACCAAAAACTGTACATAGAAAAAATTCGTTATAATTTTTAAAGCAATAGAGAAATATTCAAAAAATATCAAAAATTTGAATTTTTAAATCAAAAAAGGGAGCAGCAGATATTAACCGATTTGAAAATTTTTTTTTTACTTTTTTCGGATGTCAACACACAAACTTTTTCGCCCAGCTTAAACGATTCGACTAATTTGATAATTTTCACTCCGCCCTGCTGAATAATCCTCAGTGTTGTTTTTTTATGAAATCTATTTGAATTAAAACAAAATGCGTGTGTGTGTGTTCTATCAAATAAAATTCGATAAGTTTCCATAGATAAGGAATTCATTCAAATTAACAAATGAATGCTTTCTGTTTATTCATCTAATTCCACTTAAGACTCTGCGTCTACAAACCTTTCAAATGTTAGGAGTTTAGGTTAGTTAATATAAGAAACTTATCTCTTCTGAATAATTATAAAAACATTATTATGTTATCTGAACATTAATCTGTAATTTTTTTGTTATTTAAAGATTCATTTGATGTCCTGCCTGTTATTGAAACAGTACCAGTATTTTTACCTCTTACTTGATTATTTTCTTCTGATCGCCTTCTAATAGGAAGTCCATGTCGAAGTTCTGATGTAAGATTGAAATTGGTATCATTTATCATTTTATAAATCAATTTTATCTTTTGAGGTATTTGTTGTTTTCTTATGTAGTTGATAATGTAGTAAACCATTTTACTTCATAAAAAAATAAAAGGCTGAAAATAAAAAGTTCTATGCTTGTGGTTTACTCTTAGCCATGGTGAACATGAATGATCCGTTTTTGCGGTCTTGATCGAGTAAAACACTGTAGGAAATATAGTATTCTAATAATTATGTGAATTTATAACTAATATTTATAAATTTATAAATTTATTTATTTTAATTTATAAATAAGTTTAGTGACTTTTTACTGATGCAACAGTTACTTGATAATATTTAATAATGCAATTAGCAAAAATTTTACTAATTGAATCAGTTTATTGAAATTTGACTAACGATTTAGTTATTCCATAATATAAACGTATGTAAACAGAAAATAATGTTGTTTGGTTTTTAAACCTAATAAAACAAAAATAAAAAAACATTAGGGATAAGTTTAATTAATAAATTAATATATTTTTAATGTTGCTTGAATATCGTTGGAAGAAGCGACAGGCTCCTTTTTGCAAAACGGATAGGCAAATGGCTGCAAGCACCAAGTTTTTGGTATATTTCACGATTTTGTTTAAAAAAATTGATTTCTATATGTATAACAAAAAAATTTTAATACGATTGATTTTTTGATTTTTTCGCATTATGATAACCGTAAGTAAAAGTCATTTAAAGGTAAGTTTCTAACACGATTATTAAAGTCAATAATTTCTTATGCTGAAAACATAACAATTAGCTTAGGCAGATTTTGAAAAATTAAACACAGAAGAATTGTATGCACAATTGACAGGTAGTTTAGAAGAGGACATTATTCAGAAACTAAAAGGAAATTTCTTTTCCACATTTATTCTATAAATATTTTCTAATTTACTTGAAAATCCTAAGCACTTGATCAACATTCTGTTCAATACTTCTTATATTTTAAATAAACTGAATATTTTTTAGTTATTTGCAAACATGTGGATCAGAATCTTTGTTTGTAAAACTGCTGTAACAGTAAAAAATTTAGTTTAATCCCTTCACAATACATTAAAGAATTTCAAAGAACCGAAAAAGGGGCCCAAAGCAACTAAATAAAAGAGTTTTTTCGAGTTCAAGTAATTATCAAAAATATGCACAGCTTTAAAGATTGTTTTAATTTTTTCAATTGGAACAAGCATTGCCGATTATCAAAATACAAGTCGGCGTCAGGCTGTGTAAACTATTTAGCTATGTATTCTATTCATAAAAGGGGTAGAAAGAGAAGGATTTTTCATGTGAATCGATATGCACTGGATTCAAATAACCGAAATCTGGTTTTGATTGGAATTATTAAAAAAGCTGTCCAGAACGTATTAGAAACATAACCTATTAAAATTAACTGATTTCATTAATTAAAACCTTACTAACAAATCAGTAGAACCTCGGCTAAGCTCCATTATTTCGGACAAGTACGTGAATTAGTAATTTTAACTGCAATAATTGAATCAGTTAATTTCTACAAATTATCTGTAGCTCTGTTTAGGATATGGAAATTATTAGAATTTAAATGATAATGAGTTATATTTGACTCATTGAAATTTAGAGCGTATGATGCTCAAATTTCTAAGATATGTTTATTTCTATTTATGCACAGCTGCATAAATTGTATCATTACGCTACGCATCACCAGACGTTCTTCCTAAAACTGCAGTACCATGCACTCCAGTCGCACTCACAAGAGTGACATTCTAGAGCTTAGTTTTTACTTCAATTATTGAATCAGTAAATTTCTAACTTGCTTTACCCTTAAGCTGAGCTTATTTTTGAGAATAAAAAGTAATTATCAGACTTATTTAATTTTAGAAACTATAATACTGTGGCTATCTCCTCTGTACCTGTAAATCAGTTTATGCCTGAACCAGGTTTTTTTGATATAAAAGCACTTTTGAAAGCATAAGGTAACCAATATGTTTCCGTTAGCATTTGTTAATAGTAACCTAAAATTACCTATCACCCTTTTTGTAACTCGACGTACGACATTAAACCATTCGTTCATATCTTCTTGTAGAATGATTCTCTCGCCTCCTTCAAAGTTCCTATAGTACCATTTAAAGTGTTTCAGAGGGGGTCTTCTACTCTCGGAACATTATAAAATGGGGTGTAGCGCGCTATGATAAATAATGTTCTAAGTTCTACTTTCATTCTGACCCACAACAATCTGTGAGATACAATTTCATAATCTTTGGCATACCGCCTTGCTCATCCATTTATAATAGACGCAACACTTTTCGCTTTATTATCACGTTTTGAGACATTCAGAATAAAAATTGACAAAGATTTTTTTTTTTATGAAGCTATTTTAAGAGTTAATATGGATTAAAGGCATGTAATTCATGAAAAGAATTTTGGTTGTGAGGATATTCTTATGAAGCAAACGATACTTGGAAACGATGGATCTCTTATGGTAGTATTGCAGTTGTTATAAAAAAATTTTGAAACATTATTAAAACATTACAATTTTTTTAAAGATAGCAATATTTTTTGCTCCCTTTAAAAAATATTTTCTAAAAATTGCGCTACAAGAAGAAACTAAATTTTCAGCAAAATATATAGAATACAAATTTTATCGAAAATACGCCATTAAACTTTTTTTTCGACGCGAATTATTAGTAGCATGCATCTTCAACTAAAATTACCAAAATAGCTAATGAAATTTGTTATTAAAAAATTTGAAAAAAAAATTTAATTCGTTATTATTGTTTTGAAAAATCGCAATGTTCTTTGTTCACATTGAGAAAACTTTTTCAATATTTATTTATTGCATAAATTCTATTAAATATAATATGAAACATTTTATAACACTAAATACTTTGTTAAATTATTTTCTAGATTTAAAAAGAAATATAATTTGTACGATTTTGACAGATAACAATATTTACTTATGTCAATATTGAAAATTTATTGTTTTTTTTAAGAATTATTATTGGTACTCTGTAAAAAGACTATAAATATTTTAAACATTATTTAATCTTTAAAATAATATTTTTTTTTAATTTGTAGTTTTTAATTTACTGGATATTTAATACGCTACAAAACATTTTTTTTAACTAAATGTGTGGAAAAGCATACTTTAACGATTAAAGTAAATTAAAATTTTATTTTCCCTTAATTTTTCACAACAAAGAAAAAAAAACATAATGAATTTCACAGTTATGTAATAATTTTTCTTTATTTATCATAATTTACAAAAAATATTATAAATTTAAAAATAATTTATAAAAATTTATAAATTTCTACTAGTTTTTTGAAGCCATGTATTTGGAAGTTTTTAAAAATTTATGAGTGGCCCTTTTAGTTTCACTATTAAGACTATTTTTTAAATTGAATTAGGTGACAGTATTCGTTGAAAACATAAAAACTCATTTTTTTCTATCTTGAAATGTTTCTTTGAAAAATAGCCACACCTTACATTTTCTGATCAAAATCATTTGAAAAATTACCAAATAATATCTAATTTCAATTAGTAGAAATAAAAATCTCATTTTTCCTACATTTATACTAATATTATCGATTTCAATGGGCTAGAAATTTCAGACCACAAAAATTATTTATAGTTTTAGCACGGGTATATAACCTCCTTTAATAAATAAAAATTTGTTTAAAAATGTTAGTTCTGAAAAGTTAAGTTAAAAGTTAAACCATTTTTGTTTGTTCCAAATTGGTCATTCTGTTTAAAAATTTCGTTATTTGGTCGTAAATATATATATATATATATATATTAAATTTTTTTAGAAAATAATAATATCTGCTTAAAAGTTTAGCATTTTTTTGAAAAATGGTATTTTTAGTTGAAAATTCAACTACTTTATTCGAAAAGCTCTCCTTTCAGTTTAAATTAAACCGTTATTAGCTTTATTTTAAGTATTTTTTATTGAAGATGGATCATTTTAGTTCAATATTCAATTATTTGATTATAAATAGATTCAAGAAACTATTTACTCCATAAAATTAATTTTTATTTAATTGATATTTTTATTTGAGAATTCAACTACTTTAGTATACATTCATGTGTTTCGTTGAAAGTAAACTATTAATTTAAAAATCTAAGAGTTTTTGAGCAATGTATCTTTTTTCTAAAAAAATTGCTCTTTTATATTCGAGTATTTTAGATATAATTCGTCCTTATGGATTTAAAATTACACACTTCAGCTTTTTTTCATTCTTCTTTTTTGTAAGACACTCTATGCTTTAGCTGAAAAAATAACTGCATCTTTATTTGGGAATTTATTCGATTCAAGTGTCAAAGCATCGATAAGTGTAATTTGGTAATTGTTAATTCTCTTTCGTTAAAACTCCTTTTGCTTGAACCATTTTTCCATTAAAGTACCATTTTGCGATTAAACATTTTATTGTAACTTTTCAAGTTTTCCCATATATTAAATTTGTTTATTTTTGATCTTATTTTTATGATTAGAGCAAAAATCCGCTTCTTGCGTAAATTTGTTCTGAGAAACCTTATATATACAATATAGGCGAAAAACGTTGGTAAATAAAATGTTATTGTAGCTTCTTTCGCATTTCCAAGAAGCTATTTTTTATTTTGAATGTATTCATGTTCTTTTCCAAAATTTTGATTTGTTTATTTTTATTACTATTTTTCACGACTAAAAGAAAATTCACTCGCCCCATCAAAAATTGAATAATGAATTTTTAGATCATTTTTGGATGAGTAGCATTTCTCTATTAATTTTTTTTTTTCACTTAGTGTCTTCATTAAAAAAAAATATTTTATTATTTAATGTAATTTTTTACGGTTAAAACAAAAAATATTCGTTACATGAAGAAATGATTAAAAACTTCAGTTTAGGATTTTTATTTTTAATTAAATTTTTTAATTTTGAATAACTGAACAGAAGGCATAAAACGTTAAAAAATTGTTTTCATTTTTTCTTAAGCTACCCCACAATTTATTCCCGTGGGCACAAAAAATTTTTATAAGCCTAAATTTAAAAATATCAGTTTTAAAGATTAATTTCAAATATGTAGTGTTTGCGTAAGAAAGCATAATTCCAATTTAAACAGTTTTAGACTAAGGATTTAAAAATAAATATATTTGATTAGTGATTCTTTTAATGTCAAGCCTTGAGAACTAATTAATCTTGAAAAATTAAACATTTTCGACTATTTCGTTAATCATAGGCTTATGTAAAAGACAATGAGATAAATGTTTTTAAGTCTACAACAATCATGCGTTTTCTTCTTAGATAAACTAATAAAATGTAAATATCGCAAGAGGAAAATTTCACGCTATATTTAATTTTTAAAGTAAGAGATGAAATATTCATTCGTTTCACTGCTAACTGAATTCTTCTTTAATAGAGTAGCCAGTTTGTCTTCACGTAGAAAAAATGAGGATCTTTTCTATTCTCTTCGAATAATTGGATGTAACCCTTGATACTATTCTTATATATAATAATATAATAATTAGGATTTATTTTTGCAAAAGCTTCTAAAGTTTATGAAAATAAAAAATTGTATTTTGAAATTCTTCCAAAAACTTTTGATTATATTTTGCGTCGATTGTTTCAAAATTAGAATGTTTAGTCCTTTTCTTATTATAAATATTTAAAGAAAATACAATTTTATATTTTGAAAATACTATTAATTTGGAAATTTTTTTTAGAAATCTTTGGTTAAGGTAGTTGTCGTGCCAAATGTCAGATATCTGAAAAACATAGTTTTTATATTATATTAGAAATCAAAATATTATTACGCATGTGGTTTTAAACAACAAAAAATTATTTTTATGAATAATGTTAAAATTCACAAAAAAATCATTAATTTTAACTATGTTTTTTGTAACTGAATTTTGTATGGCCGTCGATTCTGATCAAGTTTTAGAACATGATTGCATTTTAATAAATGGCGGTTTTATTTATCCGGGAAAACAATCTCAACAATTTTGCTGTTTCCAATTTTGAAAGTAAATTTGTCTATTGATGAAATTGTTCAAACAATTTTTTTTACATAAAATTTTTTTGAACAAATAATTATATTTTAGGATTATTTAGTTATCTTTCAAATTGCAAACAGTGCTTTGTTTGAAATTAAATTAATAATAATATCTTCATACAGGAATGCATACATACAGAAATACAATAATACATATATACATACATACATCATTTTTCGAAAATTGGTGAGATACAACGGTCAGAAAAAGTTCAATTGGAAAAAATAGGGTAAAATTAATGTTTTTTTATAGTACATTTTAACTTTTTCCATCAAAAATAGTATTTTCTCCTTGCAATCATATCACTTACAATATTTTGATAGAGGAACGCATACATACGGTCATAAAGATATACAGGCATAAAATGGCATTTGGTAAGCAACCCTAGATAAGGAATATATTCTAATATGAAATTAAAATACCTTCTGCTTATGTAGGGCCTGATACAAGATTTTTATTAAAACCCATTAAGAAAAATAATGAGGGCTTAAATTTAAAAAAAAATCCGGTGGTTGTCGTTGTCTTCATCTTTATACACCAGATATTTAACCAGATATTTTGGATATTTATATTCATGGTCTATGTAGGATACGAAAAAATAAGTCTGAAAAAATGTGCACCAACAAAAGTTACAAATTTTTTATCACGCTTTTTTTAAGAACGCATAGTTTTTGTTCTAATCGCAAAACATGACATTTGAAAAAAATTTTTGGAGAACAAAACAAAGACAAAAAAAATTATTCAACAAAATTTTTGTTAAGTTAAAATGATTTTAATTTTTTACAAACTCTTAAGGTACATTAACACTTTATTTAGCAACATTTTCCGCCTAAATTATATTTATTGTACAAATATTAGAACCACCTTACGCTAGGAATTATGAAACGAAGTAAATTAAAATATTTATGTTTCAATGCCAATGCATATTATAAATTGCAATGATTTAAATTTATTAAAATGATACATTTTTTTAGGGTAGCTAAAAATGAAATTTATTGCAAAATAAGAAATAAATATTAAAGAAACAATTTTTTTTTAAATTAATTTATTTTTCATTATCTGTATAAGCATCCTCAGACCAATATACATAAATAAATATCATGTGTATTTCATGTAATAAAGTTAAGTTTAATCTAGAGAAGCCGAAAGAGCTTTAACAAAAGAGATTTCACAATCATCAAATTACAGTTGTTATTGCTTTGACCATTAATTTCAAGAAAAGAAAACTGTTGATACAGAACTGAGCGACTATAATGTGACAAAGGGCTTTTTGATGCAATATTATATCAAATAAAGGGTGTAAAAATTGAGAAAATCGAAACTCAATTTAACGTGAATTGGCACCAATTTCCTTAACAGGTCTAATAGAAAATAAAAATATACAAAACTCATAATAAATTTTAATGAGCCACAAATGGTCGAAACAATTATATTAAACATTAAAGAATTCTTTAAAAAGGGTCAAATGAAATTTCGCTCTGAGTTCCGGCATCAAGGTTAAGTGTGAAAAATAATTGTTCATAATTAATAAATAAATATTCATAAGCACATAAAATTATGGGAAAAGTTTCTATACTGAAGATTAAAAATGTAATTTCCTTAAGAAAGTAATAAAACACAGAGCCTCGGTGGCTCAGTGGTGAGACGCTCGGACTTCACCTCAGAGGTCCGGGGTTCGATCCCCGAGCCGGTACCTCTGGAAATTTTTTCTATATACCTTTACCGAGGTTCTGGTGCTTCAAAACCCACCTTAAGCTGTAGGTCCCCTCCCACCACCAAAAAAGTGTGTGGGAGGTGTGTTAAGGAATAGGAAGAGGGTGAATGAAAAATGTAAACCCTTAGGGGACACATTAGAAGCTTTCCACTAACTGAATTCTGAAGTAATAAAACACGAAAACTGATGACAAGTAAGAATTAATTCCTCATGAGTTACAGGGGTTTTAATTTTTCGTTTATCATTGTATAATAAATAACTAACTTCAGTTTTTTTATTTGAGATCTGATTACTTTATATTTTTGACAAGGTCGCGGCATACGTATTTTATGAGATAAGCAGCAGCAAAATAAATTGATACACTGTAAACTGAATTCTTCTTTATCAAGGCATTTATTTTTTCTGCAGTTCGAAACAATGAGGATAATGCCATTGAAGTTCCTATCATTTACGATTATCTTTCATTATATTGGTAAATATATTATTACAATTATATAATAATATACCTTTTTTTCGAATGTTATTTAAATTCCATTGCTATTATTTAATTCGTGAAAATTAATTAAAATCTTAAAATTCATTTAAATATTTATGAAATTCTTAAAACTTCTTTTAATTCTTTTAATAAATTTTCTCTTAGAAAAATATTTTGAAACAAAAAATTTATTTGAACAAAATATTTATACTCACAACCGAAGCTACTAAATTTGAAACTGCAATATTAATTTTTATATTGAAAAAAATGTTTTTAAAGAAGTTAATTTATTGATTAACTAAATTAATTTTTAACAAATATAAATAAATATACAAAGAAGACGTATAATTTTCTAAACAAAAAATCGATTTTTAAATATATAGTTAATACTGATAATTAATTTTAAATTTAAAGAGATACATTTTTAATAAAATAGATGAGTTCGCATCAAAAATATTTACCTGTAAACTAAAAGAGGCGAATTTTTGACCAAAACTAGCTAATTAAAACTTTTAATTCATAAATTTTTAACGGAAAAATATGATTTTAATTCAATTTCATCAATTTTAATAAAATAAAATAAAACCAAAATAAATTTTATGAAATTGGTATTCAGGATGTAGGATACCGACGTTTTGATACAATTTTTTGCGACATTTAAAAAAGCTGCATAGTGGAAAAAAGTTTATTTTTGAAAACCCGACAAGATTATCCTAACAACTTTTGGAATTTTGTCTGAAAATCTAAAATTGAAACTTTGATCGCACAAAGAAATAAAAAAAAAATACAAAATTCCATTTTTCAGGAAAACTATGGAAGACACGAAAAAAAAACTAAGATCGTGCACCCTAAAAATCCATGAAATATTATTAAACAACAGCCTTGAAAGTGCAGCCACAAAAATATGAAAATAAATATAAATAAATTTTCTTGATAATAAAGGAGTGTTCTTACAAAGGATGATATGTTTCTTTTTTTTCAAGCTACGTTTGTATTTCCTCCAGAACTAAGAATCATTTATTATTAAAGTTTTATTAGAAAAAAATATACCGAAAATTATTTATTTAGAAATGAGTAAATAATTGTTCGAGTCTCTACAAATTTTCAGAAATTTCCATTCTGTCTCGCTTTCCAATATTTTGAAACATATATTCCGCTGTTTCCTGTTGCAGATTTGAGTTTCCAGACTTCACGAAATAAACTAACTATTGATCTAAATAATTCTCCGGTCAGATCTCCACCTATTGACCTAAATAATTCTCCGGCCAGATCTTTATCTCCTTATGCGAATTCCAGGCCCAGGTCCAGCTCACCATCTGCCGGGTTTCCACCTGCTGGACTATGTCCTCCAGATATTGCT
>JAAAKG020137512.1:0-10303 GCA_010014905.2 Druon quercuslanigerum
ATGTATGCATATGTCATATGTTTTTTTCTTTGAAAAAATATCTGTCTCTTTTCGCTCCACTGGAAATCGAGCTATAGAACTTATAATTTCCGGTAAGGTGCTTTTCCGTTAAGCCATTATAGAAACTAGAATAAGAAGTGTAATTCAAGAAAATAACGCTAATTTTTATTCAGGCGTTAATGATGCAAGCAATTATGTAAACTCAATCTGTTACATCATTAGTAAATGATACTTTACAGACAGTATATAACTCCTCAAAACCATTTAGGCAGAAAATGCACAATATCGATCAAGTTAAGAATCTTCAATAACAGAAAATGCTTCACGTCTAAATCAGACTAGATGGAAAAGAATGTTTTTAAATTTCAAATTAAATTTTCTTCTTGAAAAAACTACAGTAAAGTTATTCATGTATCTATGACCGGTAGAGTAGGGTCTTTCATATTTATCTATTCAGTTTTATTTATTTATCTAGTCGTCAACCACAAATCATTATGAAGTGTGTTCCTGGGGTTTCTGATCTTCGGATTGGTAATGACGTCAATGACCGCGTATTCACGCTTTTTTGCTTAATATTTTTTTTAGAATTTGATTAAATTTATATTCTGAATCATATTATAGATTTTATGTCTAATTCTAAGAAGATTAAAATTATCAAAATATGAATGCGCGGCCATTGACTATATAGCTAATCAGAAGATCAGAAACTTCAGGTAAAAACACGGGAAGTAAAGCTTAAATTATGCAGTCATCAATAGTAATTTAGTATGATGATTATTAATAATATAAATATCAATTTATAAATAACGCTCTCTTCGCATATCTATCCCAATTTCTAAGATATATTAAGTCATACAAACCTGAATTCACGGTTCTTGACGTAATTGCAATCAGAAGATCAGAAACCCCATGAAGAAGACGTGAGGCAATAAGGCGATGGTCAATTATAAATGATCATGGTGATTAGTAATAATATATACAAAGAATAATATTCATAAATTACAGATTGTAAATATTTTATATAAATGATTTCATTTCATTTCATTGCAGTTTATTAAGCTCATCGGCCAAAGACCATTTACAGAGCTACAATGTTATACATGCAGTATTTATATACATAGGTACCTAATGCTTAAATATATTTGCGAAGATATATATTGCATATTTATTACATGCTAGTATATTTTTTGGGCCTCGGCATATAAAACATATTCGTACAGCGCATTACAAAATGTGTCAATGGAGGTTACAAACAGGTCTATATCATGTTTAGTTTTCTCATAAAATCGATTTAAATTCGTACACATAGTGTCATTGCCGATCGGTGGATCAATTTTGAAGAAACATAGATAACCTGTTAACTTTTTGTTGTATATGTTGGAACCTGTGACGGTATAATTTGAAGAATTTCAGGACAATCAAATATTCCTGTAATTACTTTAACGAGAAATAGTCTGTCAAACATTCTGGATTGTGTATTTATTATCATACGAGATTGGTGTGTTGCGGCCTCTGCGGAACAACAGGATTTTACATTTTTGAACGTTAATTTCCAAGTTGTTTACAACACACCAGTCCTCAAATCTATATAAGTTATCCTGTAGTGCGTAACATGAGTTGAAATCTAATATTGGTAGAGACAATTTAACATCATCTGCATACATATAATGGTGACAATTTAGCGTAGCCGACAAATTATTAATATAAACCACAAAAAACAGTGGACCTAGGTTTGAGAACTGTGGTACACCAGATGTTTGCCTGAAAATTTGAGAAGAGTGTCCATCATATTGTACATACATTTCTCTACCTGAAAGATAAGAGTGCATAAGTCGAATTACATTAGAGTTAAGATACAAGGTGCTCAATTTCTGTAGTAATGCAACGTGATCTACTTTGTCGGAAGCCTTTGACATGTCTGTATATATGACATCTACTTGATTATATACCTCTGTAGTTGTGTCCGGACTAGTTGGACAAAACATAATAGGTTTGTAAAAGTGGACCATCGCGGCACAAATCCATGTTGCAGTGGTAAGAGAACTTTGAAAACTTCTATTGAAATGATGTTATAGATACACACCTCAAATACTCTTGAGAGTCCGTACAAAATTGATATAGACCTGTAATTTATTATTTCCAATGGTGCTACGTTAGTTACTCCTGTTGATTTTCTTTTAGTTGAATTATCGGGTTCCCGATTCTGTGGATTATTTTCAGGTTCTTTTCTCCTGCAGTTACTCGATCTTCAGAGTCCGCTTCATTTGTTGGTATTGCAGTTGCTGCATTGGACTTTGATCCGTTGAAATCCTTATGGCTGGAGACAAATCCTGCAGCTTATCCTTATTATCTTTAGATTGTAAATTAAAGTATCTGGAGTAATAATTTTTGAAATTTCAATAACAGAAGTTTTTTCTCCCTTAGAGCCAGGAGACTGAGTTATTTCATCAAAACCAAAAATAATTAAATTTCTCTTACGTTTGTTTTTCCCCTCCTTTTCGTAAATGCAGTTTGCCATACAATTTTATCAATGGTATTTGATGAATGGCAATTTGATGAATGACAACTGATATTAATAAATAATTATTATCATAAAGAAGTAAATATTATGTCTTGATAACAATCACAGGCGACTTCCGTGTCCGGCATGAAAGTGTTTGGTAGCGGTGATTGTGTGTTGCTGAATTTGGTAAAGTGCATAAAATTTTATGCACCTAACATGCAATTAAGATAAAAACATAAAATATTAACATAAAATTTTGTTAGGAAAAATAATTTTTTAAAATACTCTCTTTGAGAATTATATTTAGCGGTTATTAATTCACTGGTAAGAAACTGCAGTATGAAAAACTTCACTTATAAAAACAATTTTTAAAATCATGACTTTTTATGTAAGTTTTCGGCTTTTTGCTATGAAAATAATATTTTTTGTTTAATGAGACGTGACTGATAATATAATTTCAGTTTTAAAAATAATCCAAAAATAAATAAAATAAAAGCAACAAAAAACTAAGAAATAAATTCATGTTAAATTTAAGAAAACAATTCTTCAAGAAAATTCTTTTCTTTTATATAAAACAACTTTAAAAATAAGGAAATACTTTCAAGTTTGACAAGCATTTTCATTGCAACGAAATACCATTTCATTTTGCCAATGAAATTTCTTTGATTCTGCGAGAACCGCAAGTCGGAGTCTACATCTTCCCGATAAACTTTATCAGGCAATAAAACTACAAATGTCTTTTTTATGATCAAACTTCTTATATACTAAAGCTTGAAAAAACTCATAAAAGATTTACGAATTTCCATAAATTACATGTTGTTGTTTTATGATAAACTGTTTTTATTTTTCTAAAAATAAATTGCTGAAAAGTTAGGTTACTGAAATAGTGAGTTATTGTTTGAGTTATGAGGGAGTAATATTTTAATTGTATCACAAAGAGAAAATGATAAAAATGATATAGATAATGAATGAAAGTTGATAAAAATATTCAAAAATTTTTTATTTAGTTCTAGTAATAATCAATCTCTAACCCAAAAGGGCTTACCGGATAACTTTTCTTTTTAAACTTAATGTACTTAAAGCGTTCCTCCTCTTCTTCTATTTGTGTTCTTCTTTTTCTTGTATTCTTATTTTTCTCTTCTTGCATTCTTCTTTTGCTTACACCCTTACTTTTTTCTTACGTTCCTCTAGCGTTCCTTTCAAGTTCTTTTTGTGTTCCTTTTGCGTTTTTTTTTTGGGTTCTTCTTGCATTCCTCTTTCTTTTTTCTTTGCATTCTTCTTTTCCTTTTTCTGCGTGCGCTCCTCTGGTGTTCCTCTTGAGTTTCTATTGTGTTTCTCTTCTTCTCCTTCCGTTCTTCTTCTCCTTGCGTTCTGCTTCTTTTTCTCGGGTTCTTATTTTTCTTCTATTTTATTTCTTCTTGTGTTCCTCTTGCGTTATTTTTCTTGCATTTTCCTCCTCCTTGCGTTCTTCTTTTTCTTGCGCTCTTATTTTTTTCTTGCGATCCTGAAGCCTTTCTTTCAGGTTCTTCTTGTGTTCTTTTTCTTGCGTTCTTCTTGCATTCTTTTTTCTTTTTACTTTGCGTTCATTTTCTTTCATTCTTCTTCTTATGTTAACTTATTCCTGTCCTTTGCGTTTTTGTTTTTCTTCTTTTTGTGTTCTTCTTGTCTTCTCCTTTTTGTTCGTGCGCTCCTCTGGCGTTCCCCTTGAGTTTCAATTTTGTTTCTGTTCGCTCCTCTCCTTTTTGCGTTTTTATTGTACTTCATGTGCTTTTCTTCTACTTCTTTCGTTCATTTTTTTGATTGCATTTTTTCTTTGTTAGTTCTTCTTGCATTTTCTTTTTTCTTCTTCTACTTCTCTTGCTCTTCTTCTTCTTCCATTCTTCTTTTCCTTGCGTTCTTCTTCTGTTTCTTGTGTTCTTATTTTTCTTCTATTTTCTTTCTTCTTGTGTTTATCTTGCGTTATTTTTCTTGAATTCACCCTCTTCTTGCTTTATGGTTTTCCTTTTTCTTCCGTTCTTCTTTCTCCTTTTCCTACAGTTCATGTTCTTACATTGTTTTCCTTTATTTCTCTTACTTTCTTCTCACGCTCCTCTAGCGTTCCTTTTAAGTTCTTCTTGTGTTACTTTTGCGTTCCTTTTCTTGCGTTCTTCTTGCATTCTTTTTTCTTTTTACTTTGCGTTCCTCTTTAGTTTTTATTGTATTTCTGTTTGCTCTTCTTCTGTTTGCGTTCTTATTATACTTCATGTGCGCTTCTTCTACTTCTCTTGCTCTTCTTCTTCTTCCATTCTTCTTCTCCTTGCCTTCTTCTTCTTTTTCTTGTGTTCTTATTTTTCTTCTATTTTCTTACTTCTTGTGTTTCTTTTGCGTTATTTTTCTTGAATTCCCCTTCTTCTTGCGTTATTATTTTCCTTTTTTCCGTTCTTCTTCTCATTTTTCTAACGTTCATTTTCTTACATTATTTTTCTTTAGTTCTGATTTTTCTGCTCCTTGCGTTCTTCTTTTTCTCGAGCTCTTATTTTTTTCATGCGCTCCTCTAGCGTTCCTTTTAAGTTCTTCTTGTGTTCTTTTTCTTACGTTCTTCTTGCATTCTTTTTTCTTTTTACTTTGCGTTCCTCTTCTCCTTTTCCTTGCGTTCATTTCCTTACATTCTTTTTTTTACGTTAACTTATTGCTTTCTCTTGCGTTCTTGTTTTTCTTCTTTTTGCGTTCTTTTACTCTTCTCCTTTTTCTTTGTGCGCTCCTCTGGCGTTCCTCTTGACTTTCTATTGTGTTTTTGTTCGCTCTTCTTCTGTTTGCATTTTTATTGCTCTTAATGTGCTCTTCTTCTACTTCTTGCGTTCTTCATTTTTTTTCCTTGCATTTTTCTCGATTAGTTCTTCTTGCATTCTGCTTGTGTTATTCTTATGTGTACTTCAGAAAAAGAAGAAAGAGAAATTCCTTCTGCGTTCTTCTTGCATTATTCTTTTGGGGTTCTTCTAACTTTCTCTTTTTTTTGCATTCCTCTTATACCTCATGCGTCTTTTTTGTGATCCTCTTGCGTTCTACTTCTTGTATTCTTTGTCTTGTGTTCTTCTTCTTCTTGCTTTATTCCTTTTCCTGTTTTTGTGTTCTTCTTTTTCTTGAGTTCCTCCTCTTCTTCTTGCTTTGTTCTTGTGTTCTTATTTTTCTTCTATTTTCTTTCATCTTGAGTTCATCTTTTTGTTCTTGCCCTCCTTTAACATTCCTCTTGCGTTATTTTTCTTGCATTCTCCTTCTTCTTGCGTTATTATTTTCCTTTTTCTTCCGTTATTCTTCTCCTTTTTCTAGCTTTCATTTTCTTACATTACTTTTCTTTCGTTCTCATTTTTCTTCTCCTTGCGTTCTTCTTCTGCTTGCACTATTACTTTTTTCTTGCGCTCCTCTAGCGTTCCTTTTAAGTTCTTCTTGTGTTATTTTTCTTGCGTTCGTCTTGCTTTCTTTTTTCTTTTTACTTTGCGTTTTTCTTCTCCTTTTCCTTGCGTTTATTGTCTTATATTTTTTTTCACTTTAACTTATTTCTTTCCCTGGCATACTTGTTTTTCTTCTTTTTGTGTTCTTTTTGTCTTCTCCTTTTCCTCGTGCGCTCCTCTGGCGTTCCTCTTTAGTTTCCATTGTATTTCTGTTTGCTCTTCTTCTGTTTGCGTTCTTATTATACTTCATGTACGCTTCTTCTACTTCCCTTGCTCTTCTTCTTCTTCCGTTCTTCTTCTCCTTGCGTTCTTTTTTTTTTCTTGTGTTCTTATTTTTCTTCTATTTTCTTTCTTCTTGTGTTTCTCTTGCGTTATTTTTCTTGAATTCCCCTTCTTCTTGCTAATTATTTTCCTTTTTTCCGTTCTTCTTCTCATTTTTCTAGCGTTCATTTTCTTACATTATTTTTCTTTAGTTCTGATTTTTCTGCTCCTTGCGTTCTTCTTTTTCTCGAGCTCTTATTTTTTTCATGCGCTCCTCTAGCGTTCCTTTTAAGTTCTTCTTGTGTTCTTTTTCTTGCGTTCTTCTTGCATTCTTTTTTCTTTTTACTTTGCGTTCTTCTTCTCCTTTTCCTTGCGTTCATTTCCTTACATTCTTTTTTTTACGTTCACTTACTCCTTTCCCTTACGTTCTTGTTTTTATTCTTTTTGTGTTCTTCTTGTCTTCTCCTTTTTCCTCGTGCGCTCCTCTGTCGTTCCTCTTTAGTTTCCATTGTATTTCTGTTTGCTCTTCTTCTATTTGCGTTCTTATTATACTTCCTGTGCGCTTCTTCTACTTCTCTTGCTCTTCTTCTTCTTCCGTTCGTCTTCTCCTTGCGTTCTTCTTCTTTTTCTTGTGTTCTTATTTTTCTTCTATTTTCTTTCTTCTTGTGTTTTTCTTGCGTTTTTAATGTACTCCATGCGCTTTTCTGCTACTTCTTACGTTCTTCATTTTTTCCCCTGTATTTTTGAATCGTTAGTTTTTCTTGCATTCTCTTTTTTCTTCTTCTACTTCTCTTGCTTTTCTTCTTCCGTTCTTCTTTGCCTTGCGTTCTTCTTCTTTTTCTTGTGTTTTTTTTCTTCTATTTTCTTTCTTCTTGCATTTATCTTGTTGCTCTTGCCCTCCTTTAGCGTTCCTATTGAGTACTTCTTGTGTTCCACTTGCGTTATTTTTCTTGAATTCATCCTCTTCTTGCGTTATTATTTTTCTTTTTCTTCCGTTCTTCTTTCTCCTTTTTCTAGAGTTCATTTTTTTACATTCTTTTTCTTTATTTCTCATTTTCCTTCTCCTTGCGTTCTTCTTTTTCCTACGCTCTTACTTTTTTCTTACGTTCCTCTTGCGTTCCTTTTAAGTTCTTCTTGTGTTCTTGTGTTCCTTTTGCGTTCTTTTTCTTGCGTTCGTCTTGCATTCTTCTTTCTTTTTAATTTGCGTTCTTCTTCTCCTTTTCTATGCGTTCATTTTCCTTTATTCTTTTTCTTACATTATCTCATTTCTGCCCCTTGCGTTTTTGTTTTTCTTCTTTTTACGATCTTCTTGTGTTCTCCTTTTTCTTTGTACGCTCCTCTGGCGTTCCTCTTGAGTTTCTATTGTGTTTCTGTTCGCTCTTCTTCTTTTTGCGTTTTTATTGTACTTCATGTGCTCTTCTTCTACTTCTTGCGTTCTTCATTTTTTTCTTGCATTTGTTTTCGTTAGTTCTTCTTGCATTATGCTTGTGTTTTTTTTTTGTGTGCACCTTTTTTTCCCCATTCCTTTTATACCTCATGCGTTTCTCTTGTGATCCTCCTGCGTTTTACTTCTTGTATTCTTCGTCTTGCGTGCTTCTTCTTGCTTTATTCCTTTTCTTGTTTTTGTGTTTTTCGTTGACTTGAGTTCTTCCTCTTCTTGTTGCGTTGTTCTTGTGTTCTTTTTCCTTCTTTTTACGCTTCTTTGCAATTTCTTTAAAATTCCTCGTTTATTCCTCTTGCATTATTATTTTTCTTCTTTTTCGTTCTTCCGGTTTCATTGAGCTCCTCATTTGTTCTTCTTTGTTATGTTCTTTTTTTATTTTCTTCTTTTGTTTATTTTGTGATATTCTTTTTCTCCTTACGCTCCTCTTCCCTTTCTTTTAAATTCCTCTTGTATTCCTCTTGGGTTCTTCTTCTATTTGTCTTCTCTTCCTTCTTGCATTCTTTTTCTTGTGTTCACGTTTTTTTTCTTTTTACTCTTATGTTCTTCTACTTTATGTTTACTTGATTCTTTTACGTTTTTCTTATTGCTGCCTTTTTTCTTTTTCTTTTAGCGTTTCTCGTTTTCTTCTTCTATCGCTCTTCTTTTTCTTTTTCTTGCTTTCCTCTTCCACTTCTTGCCCTCCTCTTGTGTTCCTTTTGCGGAACAAAATTTTAGACTATGTATCGAATCAAAATTTTCCAAAAAATGCCCCTGAAGCTTCATCTATTTATTTTATCCTGAACTTTGTTGACAACAGGGTTCAAAATTCTGGGCAACAGGTACGCAACAGATTTCTGTTTTTAATATAAATTAGAAAAAGTCTTTATTCAATTAATTAATTTAATTGTAATTTTCAATGCTTCTTTTCATCTCTCGAATTCAGATTGTCCTAAATAAATTTTTTTCTAAATATTATATTTATACTATTAATTTTAGGTGTTAATTTTTTTTGTCTACTGGTCTATGTCAATATTATTAAAATATTGATAAATATTAAGATTGTGAAAAAATGTATCTATCTCCGCTGGGATCTGAACCCAGGACCTCAATCTTAAGATCTTAAGATTTATCAATATTTTAATAATATTGATATAGATCAGTAGACAAACAAAATTAACATCTAAAATTAATAATAAAATATTTCCTGTTCAATAAACCTAAGATCAACAATTAAAATATTAGATTTATAATATTATTATTGCCACTTAAAGATTTTCAGATAAAAGGAGAAATACTTTAAAGGTAAACCATTTTTAACTTAACAAGAATAAACTTTAAAAAATGAAAAAAAAAATTTATTTGAAAGTAAAAAAAGTACAAATAACTTTTTGTTGCAGTTTTTAATTAAATATTTATAAAATTTGCTATTTAAAGAATTTCGAGTTTATGAATCATTCGATGATTTGAAAAGTCCAAAATTTTAAAAAGTTTATTCTGAATTTTATTGCTTCATCAGCTTTTTTTTTTGAAGTATATTATTAGTAAAAAATCATTTTCGATAAGCCTAATTTTCTGGGCAATTTAAGGTGATTTCATTTAGAAGTACTACAAGTAAAAAACAAATTTTAGATTTTTTCAAAATTTTCGACTACTTGGGTGACTAAATTATTTTTAAACTTAAATATCTTTTTATAGCAAAGTATAAAAATATTCCTTGTTTTCCTGCCATGTGCTGACTGTAAAATTAAATTACCTACTACGAAGGTGAAGAAAGTGCTAAAATGCTTTCAGTGCTTTACTTCTATTAGGTCCTTATTATCGTGATAGATTTCCGATTTAATTCAATTCACTTGTGAATAATTTAATTTTTTAACTTTTTTTTTTACTTAGAGCCTTTAGTCTTTTAAAGCCCAGTTAAACTTGTACTTTAATATTAGTTGACCTTCAGAGTTAAAGCTTTTTTATAATCTTGTACGCAATGGTGAAATAATAAAAAAAGTTCGAACTTCAATAAAAGGAACAAATTGGAAAAGCGGAATTGAGGAATATCCCAAGCACAAAAGCTCATTTCGTATATCATGCAATCTGATAATTCAGAAAAATAAAGTTTCTGCAGAAAATATAATCTCTGACTTTACTGACTTCATCTATTTTTGTTAATAATTGTTTTATTAACAAGAAGTATAAAGGAATAACAAAATACGTATTTTATATAAATAATATTTGTATAAAAATGTAGAATATATGTGAAAAGAAAATCTTTCTCTTTGGCTCCACCGGGAATCGAACCAAATGTCTAGCGAATGCCGATCGTGTGCTCTTACCACTAAGCTTCTAGAGAGATCGAAAGCAGAATTTTTTTCACATATATGTCAAACGGCAAAGTTTTTTGTAATATTGGTTTTAAGATTTAATAAATCTATATTATAATCGGGGATGGTAGCTTAGTGGAAAGAGTACCCGAACTGCAATCGGTAAACTTGTGGTTCGATTCCTGGCGGAGCGAGGTTGAAAAATCTTTTCAGATAAAAATCAATATTAAATTTTCGAGAAACTAAAAATTCTGAATTTGAGGGGTATCTTTAGATCGATAGTGTGGATTTCTATTTCTACATAATTTTATTAGTATCTTTTTCTAATAGGCCGTTACCATTCCCGAGGGTAATAAAGATTTTTTTAAATCTTATT
>JAAAKG020137513.1:0-12886 GCA_010014905.2 Druon quercuslanigerum
TAGTTAAAAAAGTTTGGTTGACAAGTTTCATCGTAACAGTTTCTAATAAAAATGCCACATTATTGTCGTGTTAGTGGATTTGAACCGAGCGGTGGAATTTTAAACTGAAGTAATTAATCTTCTACTAGAATAGTTGAATTTTAAACCAAAAAATTAATAATCTACCACAAAGAGCCAAATGTTCCACTAATTAGTTAAAATTTTAACAGGAATAGTTAAAATTTTAACAGGAATAGTTAAATTTTCAGTGTAAGAAATTAATTTTTCACAAAAATATTTACATAGTACTTGTATAACTTTGTTTGTGATAATTTTTGTTTGAATTATTTGTATTGTACGTTTATTGTACATGTGAGAAATTATATTTATGCATTACACCGAAAGTATACTGATTATGTAATTGTACGATTTTTATACATTTTTATTCATTCTTTTTTATGAATAAAATATTTATTGTTACAAACATTAAACAAAAATATATAATTATTACCTTCTTTACATAGTAAACAATCACTTAATTTTAAAATCTTAAATACTTTTTGGTTTTGAATTTCGCGGCCTTCGGTTTTAATTCTTCCCTGAGACTGTAGGAGCTCTGAAACTCGTCTGAGTGACGTCACGAGATTCTGACGTAAATTCAGCGCGAAATTTAAATAAAAAAATATTTTTTTCGTTTTGTAAGTCTGAAGAAGACTTTATTAAATTAAGTGTGTCTCAAAAAACCACTAATTTCTAAGATTTCTTGCAGTCAAAAAGTCCCCTAAAAATTGTATGTAATGAACAAACTTTTAGTTTACATTTTATTTAAAGATGTATGCAGAAACGTTAAAACGTTAAAGTCAAATAAAACTTATGGTCTGGAAATTAATTTGTGTAGGCAAGTTTTCGCCATTCCGGGCCGCGCCGCGACATACACGATGTATAAAAAAAAGTTTAAAATGCCTTTTTTGGATTTTTTAGCCAAATTCTTAAAAGTTATTTTAATTTACCTATTAGTTTAAAGTGTTATTTATAGCTAGGAAATTGAGTTCGTCATTTTCTCGATTTTTATAAAAATATTTGGTGTTGATAAAAGTTAAACTTCTCAAAAAAAGCTAAATAATAATTTAATCTCCTAACATTATATGAGATAATGGAATAAAATGTAAATATTCAAAACATCTTTGAAAAATTCTCTTATTATATTTAATTTCAGACTTTTAAAATTCAAGATCTCAGCGAAGACAGCAGTGTAAAATAAGAAAGAGAATTTTGAAGAACCTGAAAAAAATAAATTTAATTTATATTTGGCTATAAAATATTGAGTTAAAAAAATGATAATACTAAAATATGTATCAAATTATATTTACCGTAGCAAAATTATTTAAGGACATGACGTACATTTTTCCAGCTGTTAATTTACAAGGAATTCTGCTTCTCATCATAATCATTATTAATAATTTTCGTGACTTTAAAGGCATTAGATACCACGTTCCTTCAAGTCTATTTTTTAAATTATAAAACAAAATTATCAAATTAAAAATAAATAAAATTTAATAAAAATACTTACATATGGTCTGGAATAGAAGTGCTGTAGTCCATTAGCTTTTGGGCAGGCAAATTATTAAAATAGAGGTCGACAATTACTCCAATCGTATAAACACCAAATTTTATAGCATCATCAGGTTCACCTAAATGCACGATAATCTAAAAAATAATTCTGCATAAATTTAATTTTAAGTTCCTAAAATAAAAAGAGCAATGAAAAAAATTAATTTTACCTCAATTAGAGTAGTGCTTATCAGAATGACGCTTAATCCCATTATAAAGAAGAAACATGGTGAGAAACAGGATTCAATTGTTTCAGAAAATCTGATTTAATTAAAAAATTAATTACTTAATTTTTTATTTGAGGACGACTGAAAAATTTCGTAAATAATTTTTCAGTTGTCCATTTAATTAAACCTAAAAAATGTTTATATTTTTTTGATAATGTATATTTCGTAAGAAAATATTTTAAAATACAAACTTTATTGCACGTAAATGATTCTCTATACAGAAAGTTACATCTTTATAAATTGCATCTTCTAAATGTGGCTCCATCCTCACTTTATCAGAATCGATTTTGTTTATCGTGTTTTGTAATCGATTACTGAAAAAGAAAGTTTTGTTGAAAAAAACTGTACTATTGTGAAAATTAATGAATATATTCATAAATTTGTTTAAATTACCCGGCATTTGAAAATAATCCGCAGGCATGAACTGTAAGAACTGAGAATGTTGATCTACAACCGATTAAAACACACACTTCAATTATAGATGTGATGATCATATGTACCAAAATGTATTCGAAATTCTCTTCCCAATCAAAGAAATATTCTACGCTAGATGGTAATTTTTTTGGCCGAGTTTCATTTAATGGTAAAATAATGTCCAGAATTTGAGAGGCCACTGTCGTTAAAACATATGTGAACCCTGTCAGAGTTATACAAGCTGAAAAATTTTTAAATTATCTTATTTAAAAAATTTCATTTAATTATACTTCCAAATAGTCACCATAAGATTTTTTTTTAAATATAGAAATTTTTCCTCTTTCAGTTCTAGTTCTGTCCCTATACTTCCCCAACAAAGAAAAAGGAATGAGACAGTACAGTGACAGAAAATAGACAGTTGAAGCATGGACTCGAACTATGGTCAGGAAGGGAGTAAAACTTTAATTGACTTAAAACTTTAAATTGAGTTAGAGTACGGACTCGAACTATGGTCAGGAATGGACTAAAACTTTAATTGACGAAAGGCATGCACCCGATAAAATTAAAGGTAAAGTTTCAGACGCTCATAAGAACACTGGGTGTTTACAATGCAAGAGAGGTGAATGATCTTAAGGACAAGCAATTACGAGAAACAATGCAAGTGAAGAAGCTAGATATTGTATATGTACCTACAACAAAGAAAAACGAATGCAACATCAGTGACAGAAAATGGAGAGTTAAAGCACCAATTCGAACTATGGTCAGGAGTGGACTAAAACTTTAATTAACGAAAGACATGCAGCCGTTAAAGGTAAAGATTCCGACACTAATTGGACACTAAGTGTTTGAAATCCTAGACGGGTGAATGATAGGACAAACAATTACGAAAAACAATACATGCAAGGAAGCTAAATATTGTTTGTGTACCTAAAAAAAAAAGAATGCGACATTATAGTGATAGAAAATAAGGAGTTAAAGTACAGACTCGAACTATGGTCAGGAATGGACTGAAACTTTAATTGAAGAAAGGCATGCGCTCGGTAAAGGTAAAGTTCCAGGCCCTAAATGAAAACTGGGTGTTTGGATTGCAAGAGGGGTAAATGATCTTAAGGTAAGATAATACGAGAAACAATCCACGTAAGAAAGTAGATACTTTAAATATATCTGCAACAAACAAAAAGGAATTTGATACAAGCGTGAAAGAAAGTGGGGAGTTAGAGTATGGATTCGAACTATGGTCAGAAAGGGACTAAAACTTTACTTGACAAATGGCATCACCCGGTAAAGATAAAGGTAAAGTTTAAGGCGCTTAGTGGACACTGGGTGTTTGGAATGCAAGAGAGGTGAATGATCTTAAGGAAAATCAATTATGAGAAGCAATGCATGTCAGGAAGCTATATATTGCATATGTACCTAAAACAGAGACAAAAGAATGCGATAGTGTAGTGATAGAAAATAGGGAGTTAAAGTACAGACTCGAACTATGGTCAGGAATGGACTGAAACTTTAATTGAATAAAGGCATGCGCCCGGTGAAGGTAAAGTTTCAGGAACTGAATGGACACTGGTTGTTTGGAATGTAAGAGGGGTGAATGATCCTAAGGAAAGATAATACGAGAAACAATACACGCATGAAAGCTATACATTTTAAATATATCTGCAACAAAGAAAAAGGGACGCCACAGTAGTGACAGAAAATGGGGAGTTAAAGCACCGATTCGAACTATGGTCAGAAATGGACTGAAACTTTAATTGACGAAAGATTGAAAGTGGGCATCATGCGACTATTTATCATAGCGTGGGAGTACAGACTCCCACAGTGTGAGTCTGTAACCCATACGTAACGCGTCCCCAGGCGGCGGATAGGGGAATGCTCGCTGGAAACAGAGGGTAGGGCGGTAATAAATAAGACCCCACATCGAGAAAAAACCACCCGAGTTAAGTTGTTAACAACCGTGCCAAGGACTGCATGGCACCAGGGTTTGGTGTTCCAAACGGTGTCTCTAGGAAACCAGGTCGCCTCCTAGAGTATTTAGACCTTACCCTCGCATGCGGGGCTCTGCGGGAGTGGACTTCTATTTCCCTAGCTACTCGTAGGAATATTATAGAGCATCATTTTAAAAAAACGTTGAAGAAGTTAACCGGAGTGTGTGTGAGGAGTTAGGTGATCATTTGGACATAACAGAGGCAGGTGAAAAGTCCGTCAATAAGAGACGTAGCGGAGATGGAGGCAACACTAATGGAGCAGCATCATCTCCTCAAAAAGTTACAGAAGAAAATTAAGGAACTGCGGGATTTCAGCAGTACAAAGTCGAATATGTGGCTTCCAATTCGGGAAGGCCTAAAAAAGACGGAGGGTTTGGTAGATACACTCCGCGATCGCTCAATCACGAGCGAGGGTCTCTATAGAGACCTTATCGAGAATGTAGGCAGAACTGCCAGAATGAGAGTGCGGAGCAGAGAGGAGAAGGCTAAGGCCAGGAAGAGCACAAGCCAAAACTGCACTCAGACTGAAGAAGCCGTGGTGGCTCCCAGTTCCGACGACAGGAAGCGAGAGAGGGAGACCACCCTGAGTCCAGTGGAGGCGAGCTCTTCCAAATCAAGAATTAAGAAGCCGAGGAGTCGCGAGGTTAAGGCAGTAACCTCGACCCCTAAAAAGGCTGAAAGAAAAGAAGAACATTCATCCTGTGATGCCAGGTAGGAGAAGAAGATGCAGAGGCGAGCTATTAAGGCGCGCTAATACGCAATAAAGATATAGAGGGTGCATGGACTGTGTTCCGGGAAGGCATTGTTATAAGTGCGAATGAAGTGTGTGGTACTGCTTTGGTAGCAAGAATGACTGGTGATGCGTGGTGGAATCGTGAAATCCGAGTAGCCATTAAAGAAAAGAAGCAAGCGTATCCAAGAAATTTAATATAAGCAACACGGGAATTCTTTATTGATCTGAAAATCGACAACCCCCTCTCAATCTCTTATACCACCACACACACTTCCTTCTCTCGCGTTTCTCACATGGATTCTTTCTGGTGACTTTTTAGGAAATATATTATTATATAATAGATAATTACAATTTATGAAACAAGTCAATTTTGCATTGATATTCAGTCTTTAAAACAATAAAAAAGTATTTATAATTTGAAGAGTATGAAATTTAGAATGAGAAACTGACTACTTAACTCTCTTTCACAAAATCTTCTGGGAAATATTTTCTTAAAAAATAAATAAAATATATGCTATGGATAATTTTTTTAAATACTTTGCTCTTCACCTCTACTGTTTAACTTCTAATTTTTTTTCCAATTTTTACCGGAATAAAATATGGTAAGAATCCTTCCTTCTTCTGCATGACTTTGAAGAATATGAAATTCTTCTCTTGATGAAAGCAATCTCCAGTCACTTTCAATGCAGTCGAATAGTCCCCTTAGCTTAGTAGAAATATTTTAAATTAAAGTAAATAAATATTAAAACCGAATTTCACAAAAAAATACTGGCAAAATTTTAAAGAACCATAAATATATTTTGCAATTTAAATTTCCCGCCGGAATCAACAGAAAACAAAGAAATGACGTCATACGATTTTGGCGTCAATTTACAAAATTCGATTCAATCGAAAAATGCCCTTAGCTTTATAAAATATTTTACATCCAAATAAGTTTTAAAATAAAATCATATTTAATATTATTGTTTGTGCAGACATCGTGAATTTTTCCACTTAACCGGAAACACCCAATATCTCGCAATTTTTACGCAATTTCGGAGCGAAAT
This sequence comes from Druon quercuslanigerum, assembly GCA_010014905.2. Taxonomy (NCBI): domain Eukaryota; kingdom Metazoa; phylum Arthropoda; class Insecta; order Hymenoptera; family Cynipidae; genus Druon; species Druon quercuslanigerum. Next base: position 5,996 of record JAAAKG020137513.1, read on the forward strand.
TTAAATCAAAAAATTGTTTTTTTGGCTTTAAAAATTTAGATGAGGCTTTACTAAACTAAATGTAACTAAAAAATCACTAATTTTTCAAATTCAATGCAATCTCACTTGTTTCTCCTTAGACATGTAAGTGATAGTGCATACCAAACATCCAAAGGCAGTGAAAATAGGAATAAGACACTCGACCATCAAATCCAGCTTACCCCATACTTCATACAATCCACCCACCTAGAAAATATAAAACAAATTCAGTTTCCCTAAATAGAATTTAAAATTCCCGCCACAATATTGTCCACATTGATGTTACGTTTAAATGTGGCAACTACTGTGGCGCGAAATTCAAATTCTTTGTTTTCTCGTTTCTTGAAATTATTGCAATCTCAGGGATCACAGTGATTCGGCAATTAAATTCTAGGGAAAATAGAGCAATTTTTCTTTAAACAAGGGGAATTTTTAAAGGGGAAAGTTTTTAATATTTGAAAGCTAATAATTTGTTACTAAAAGTACCCATTTCTGTTGAAAAAAAAAAATTTTCCATATATTTGTGTATTAAATTGTATAAGAACAAAAGTATTTGTTTTTTGAACAAGTCGTTGACAATTTGCGGCGTCTTTTTTAATAATTCTTGAAAAATTACTCGTAGCTTAAAAAAGTGGAGGGGGGGGGATTGTCAAGATTCTCAAAAAGGGAAATAGGGGCTGACTGTGATCCCTGAATGTTCGGCTCAGTAGCTCAGGCACTAACGCTTGTGCTTCTTGGCCGGAAAGTTGCGCGTTCGATTCTCGCTATCTGCGCTTAATTTTTTATTTATTTTTACTTATTGGAATGCTTATAAATATAAATTCCTTCAATAATTTTCGTATTCCGTATTTAGGTATTTATTTCATATTCCGAAATGTAGATGCGAATTGCCGGATTATGATTATTACGTTAAAAATTTTTGAAATTGTTTATGAAAATTATATTTATAATCATTTGAACGCATAAAAAAAACTTGCAAGCACCGAGAATTGAACCCGCAACCTTCCGGCTATAAAACCGAAACGCTACTGCCTGGGCTAACGGCTGATTGGAATATGTTAAATTTGATTTTCTCAAAACGGGCCAAAAAGTACATATTACTGCTATTTAAATTGAAAAAATTACCGTAGGGATGAGATAAAGTGTAACAACAATAAGAACAATAGTTCGCATAACACGTTTTCGACCAGTGCTGAGATAAGGCCATAATCCAGTGCATGATAGGAAAAATTTATTGATCCGAAAATAATGATTATCGAAGACACTCATTCTTCGAGAAATGTCGCAGCAAAACTGAGGGCTTGCAATTCCGGATATTCTATTCTAGTCACTTCTTCCCCTTGTGCAATTATCAGATTAAATATTCATAGGTCGTTCTTTCGAAATGAAATTTGCGTCTATAGATTTCCTGTGAAGGGAGAAATTATTTCGATAATTATTCAGCAACCAAGTTTATAAGATAATTTCCCACCTATGAAGCGGGGAATAATTTTAGCCTTTCTCAGAAAACTAAAACTATATTCTAGGTTCGGACTCGTCTATGCTATTATTAAGACATAGTCGCTATTTGAATTGAAAAGGAAAAGTTTCTTCCTGAAAATTAAAAAAATCAACTCTTTTCTTCCAAAAATAATTTTTAATATTAAAGAAAAAAAGAAAATATAGGATTTGGGACCAATAAAGATAGCTCTTGGTAAGAGAAGCAAATTTGCAAAAAGGAGCATCGTTCTAGAGGCTTTCTTTGTTAAGGTATAATGTTATAAACAAATATAAACAAAATTATTTTTTCAGGATTTAGAATTTGGAATTTGGGTGTTATAATTATTGTTTATGGAATCAACTAAAAATTTATTTCCGCTAGGAAACGAACCCCGGTCTTCCGATTGCCGTCGGGTGCTCTATCCACTAATCTACAAGAGAGAGCGGAATTTTAGATAAATAGAGGAGACACCTATATTCAGGTAATGTGATAAGTATTAAATCTGAAAGCTCATTTACCAACCCAATGATAATACAGATTTCCTATATCTTATATCTATGACTCTTTAGAGCAAACCTTGCTAATGGGCATGTCTGTGAAAAAAAAATTTTCTTCCGATCTCTCCCGTACTTAGTGGGTAGAGCACCCGACTGGAAATCGGAAGGCCTGGGTTCAATTCTTACCGAAGCGAAGGGGAGATATATTTTTTCACAGATTTCGATGACTCTTTATTTTTATTCTATGCAAATTATTAACAATTGTTAATTATTTAAACAATGTTTGTAAAAAATGTAAATATTAACTTTACTTGAATGAATAGACGCTTTTTCGGAATCAAATAAAAATGTCTTACTAATGACTCTTGGTAATGATGGTGTAAAAATTTCCATCAATTGTTAATATTTTAAACAATTTTCGTAAGCAAAGGCATTTTTATTTTTTAATGAGTAAGTTAAATTTTTATTTGCGGAATGATTTAAAAATGTCGTTACATTAGATTTTTGCAATTACACATTGCAAATTGACAAACATTGCTAATTATTTAACCCATTTTTATAAACAAATTTACATTTTGAGTTTTCCAATGAATGACCTTATAATTATTGTTCACAAAATCCACAAAAAAATTTTTTCTGATGACTTTATTTTGATACTATGCAAACTGACAACAAATGATAATTATCTAAACAATTTTTATCCGCAAAATGTACATTTTAATTATAGTTTAATAATAATAGTATTATTTAAACGAATTTGATAAAAAAATGCACAGTTTGACTATTTTTTAATGAAAGGCTAAATTTTTATTTGCAGAATAAATTATAAATGTGAATTATAAATTATAAACAATTTTCATAAACAAATGTATATTTTTTCTATATTTCAATGAATACAGGTTTATTTACTTGCAAAATAAACTAAAACTATTTTGGAAATTACTCTGTTTGTAATGATACTACATAATTCGAGAGAAATTGTCAATTATTTAAACAATTTTCATAAACAAATTTACAGTTTGTTTATATTTTAATGAAATGACTTAATTTCAATTCGAGGAATCAAATAAAAATGTTCTTCCAATTATTATTTTTTGCAAAGATGCATTGCACAATAATAAGAATTGTTAATTATTTAAATAATTTTTATAAACAAATATATATTTAGACTATATTTTAGTTAATAGAGGTTAATTTTCTTGCGAAGCAAACTGAAACGGTCTTGGGAATTACTTTTTGTAATGATGCAATGATGTCAATGATTTAAACAATTTTTATAAACAAATGCACAATTTGTCTACATTTAAATGAAAAGTCTTAATTTTCATTCGTGGAATTAATTACAAATGTCCTTCCAATTATTTTCTAAAACTTTGAACTGCATATTTATAACAATTGTCAATTATTTAAACAATTTTTATTAACAAAGTCACCGTTGGTTGTATTTTAATGAAAAGGCTTAATTTTCATTTTTGGAATCAATTACAAATGTCCTTCCAATTATTTTTTGCAACTTTGCATTTAAGATTCATTACAATAGTTCATTATTTAAACAATTTGTATAAACAAATATATATTTAGACTATATTTTTATTGAATAGAGGTTTATTTTCTTGCGAAACAAACTAAAGTGGTCTTGGGAATTACTGTTTGTAATAATACTATAAAAATCTATAGGAATTATTATATTTTAATGAAACGGCTTAATTTTCATTTGTGGAATCAATTACAAATGTCTTTCCAATTTTCCAATTATTTTTTGCAACTGTGCCATTGCAGATTTATAACAATTATTAATTTTTTAAATAATTGTTAATTTTTAAAACAACTTTAATTAAAAAATGTATATTTTTACTATATTTCAATGAATAGGGGGTGATTTTCTTGCAAAATAAACTAACACTGTTTTGGGAATTACTCTTTTTGTACTGATACAATAAAATTCGATAGAAATGGTCAATTATTTAAAGAATTTTTATAAACAAATGCACAATTTGTCCACATTTTAATGAAAAGTCATCATTTTCATTCGTGGAAACAATTAAAAATGTCCTTCAAATTATTTTTTGCAACCTTGCATTGAATATTTATAACAATTGTCAATTGTTTAAACAATTTTCATAAAAAATTTATATTTTTCTTATATTTTAATGAATAGAGGCTTATTTTATTGCAAAATGACCTAAAAATGTTTTGGGAGTGACTGTAATGATACTATAAAAGTCGAGTAAAATTGTAAATTATTTAAACAATTTTTATAAACAAATGCACAATTTGTCCACATTTTAATGAAAAGTCATCATTTTCATTCGTGGAAACAATTAAAAATGTCCTTCAAATTATTTTTTGCAACCTTGCATTGAATATTTATAACAATTGTCAATTGTTTAAACAATTTTCATAAAAAATTTATATTTTTCTTATATTTTAATGAATAGAGGCTTATTTTATTGCAAAATGACCTAAAAATGTTTTGGGAGTGACTGTAATGATACTATAAAAGTCGAGTAAAATTGTAAATTATTTAAACAATTTTTATAAACAAATGCACAATTTGTCCACAATTTATTGAAAAGTCATCATTTTTATTCGTGGAATTAATTACAAATGTCCTTCTAATTATTTTTAGTAATGATGCATTCAAGATTTATAACAATAGTAAAATATTTAAACGATTTTTATAAACAAATATATATTTAGACTATATTTTATTAAAGAGAGGTTTATTTTCTTGCGAAACAAACAAAAACGGTCTTAGAAATTGCTGTTTGTAATTATACTATAAAAATTGATAGAAATGGTCAATTATTTAAACAATTTTCATTAAAAAATGCACAATTTGTCTACATTACAATGAAACGGCTTAATTTTCATTTGCCGAATCAATTAAAAATGTCCTTCTAATTTTTGTTTGGGAATGGTGCATTGCAGATTTATAATATAGGCTAATTTTCTTTTAAAATAAACTAAAACTGTTTTCAGAATGACTCTGTTTGTAATTTTAATATAAATTTCGAGAGGAATTGTCAATTACTTAAACAATTTTCATACAAAAATTCAGTTTGTTTATATTTTAATGAAATGACTTAATTTCAATTCGAGGAAGAAAATAAAAAAATTCTTCCAATTATTATTTTTTGCAAAGATGCTTTGCAGAATAATAAGAATCGTTAATTATTTAAACAATTTTTTAAAAACAAATGCACAGTTTGTCCATATTTTAATAAAACGGTTTAATTTTCATTCGTGGAAGCAACTAAAAATGTTCTTCCAATTATTTTTTGCAATGATGCATTGTAGATTCATGAGAATTGCTAATTATTTAAACAATTTTTATAAACAAATCCAAAGTTTCACTATTTTATAATAAATAGGTTTTATTTTTATTTGCGAAATTGGCTGATAATGTATCTTCGTCAGAAACAAAAATTGAGCCATTTTATTGAAGAATAGTCATGCTCTGAATTTTATTAAACACCTTGTTTAAATAATTAACCATTTTTATCAATTTATGAACAATATTTAGTTAACTCTGCAAAGAAAATCGAGTCTACTAAAAAGTATCATCAGTTTTTCTCTTATTTTGTACCAAATATGTGGATTTCAATGGACTAAATAAAATTAATCGAATAATAATAATAACAATTATTTATATAATAGTCTATTAAAAATTGCATTTTATTCGCAGAATATAGAGTTAAGTACACGAGAATACAAAATCCATATTCTTTCTCTTAAATATATCAGTAACTTTCATTGCAGAATTTTCCTACTATAAAAATATTCTCTCCGCTCTCTAAAATTCATTCACAGTATCTTACATACTTCGTTATAACCTCTCTCCAAAGGTTAAAAAACTGAGTCCATTTTAAAAATACTTTCAAAAATAGGCGCTACGTTCGTTACGTAAAATCACAAATTCAGATTCTTTTGTTCTTGCAAAAAGTTAGTTTCGGTTCATCATTTTTTTTAGTGAAACCTCATTACCTGATTGTTAATTTTCCACCTTTTGGCCGTCTTCAAAAAAATCAACTTTGAAATATTCCGTGCGGCCGGCAGCTCAGGCAGTAGCGCTTTCGTTTTATAGCCAGAAGGTTGCGTGTTCGATTCTCGCTGCCTGCACTTTTTTTATTCATCCAAATATTTATATTATACATTTTTTATTATATTATTATATTTTTATATTATATTAATATATTTTTATAATAACCATCATGTCCTATAAATGTTATTAACTTTTTCCACAATTTTTGGCATCCATATTTAAAATTCGAAGTATGAACGAGATTTTTTAAAGCCACTCTTTCGATTGGAAATTCTGATTAAAAATACAATTTTCCTTTCAAAAAATCTCATTCATACTATTAATTTAAAAAATAATTAATAAGCAAAATGAAAAATTAAAAATATTTAAAAACTAAATTTGTTTCTGAACAACATTATAAAGTTTTTAAAATGTCAGTTTTTCCGTGAAAATTTTAAATATTATTATATTATAAACAAGGAAATTAAAAAAATTAAAAAATTAAAACTATATCCTAAACATTTTTCCGTTTAAAGTAAATAACCATAAAAAACAAATTAAAGCATTTAAAGCGGAACTATTGAATTAAAAAAATTTTAAATTGAAGTTTAAAAGTTTTTCAATTCAAAAATTGTTTATTCAAATGCTAAATAATTTACAGGTATAAAATGGAAGTTATTAATAATTTTCAATTGAACAATATTAAATGAAATGCACATAAACTGCAAAATTTAGAACTTTTATCAATTACAGAGTTCAAAGATTAAAAATTTTCAAAATTATATTATTCTAAGTAATTGTAAGCTAAAAACATTAAAAACTGAAGAATTTTTTTGTTTTTCCTAACAGTTCTCAAATTAGAAGTTAAATTA
>JAAAKG020137514.1:0-12884 GCA_010014905.2 Druon quercuslanigerum
AAACAATCAATAAATAAGAAAATAAACTTAGAATCCATTTACATTTTTTATTCCAGATTGTACATTACAGAGTTATAAAAATAGAAATAACTATCCAACCTTCTCTATTTTCTATTAATCAACCATTTTCATCAAAAAATAACAACAAGTTACATAAAATATATTTTTTTTAAATATCCCCATTAGTAAAAAATTATCTTTAATTTCTCCTCTTATTCAATTTTTTTTATTATTACTTACGCCTTTTATTTTTATTGCATTTACTTTCTGTTGCTTCCCCTGGTTGACAATAATATGTCTTTCACTGCAGGTGTTTTTCAACTTAGGAGGACAAGCTGGTGGAGCTTTTTTCTCTTTTTGAAGGGACTTGAAATCTTCAATACAAGGACATAAATTAGGTGGAAGTTTAGGAGGAGGTGGACATGGACACAAAATTTGAGGCTGGCTCGGCGATTTTGGTAAGGGAGGTGGAGGTGGATATTTTTTTACAGGTTCTTTGTTGCAAATTTCCTTGGGTATAGTCGTTTGGCTAGCTATGACTTTTTTCTTTGGTACACAATCTGTTGGACAATTATTTCTGGAAAGTGATTTTTCTGCTTTAGCCTTCAGTTTCTCGACTTCTTTTTCGTTATCTGGACACTTTGGCTTCTCGTCTTTACATAATGATTTTTCAGTTTTTAAAGACGGGCTCCCGGGATATTTTTCTTTGGGGGTTTCAGCATTTGTGTCACAAATTTCCCTGACTGTTTTGCATTTCGATGGTGGAGGAGAGTCAGATTTTGAGGACTGGAGGAGGATCGACGTTGAGAAAGATCTTGTGACCTGTAAAAAGTTAAAATTTTAAAAATTGTGGAATGCTCGTATGGCAGAATGAAAATTCTGAAATAAAAAATAGAAAATTACCGAAATTATAAAATTTCAAAAATATGAAAATTCTGACTTGGAAATCCACGAAGAATAAGAAAATTTCCGCGAGAAAATTGTAATTATGTCTGTGTTTGTAGAGAAATGGAAAAGGGGCCCACGTGCAAAATACGATGCTTGGGATTATGTCGGCGTGTGTGGAGACATGTAAAAGAGACACCTGGGGATGAATAACACTTATGATTATATTTAAGTTTTAGACAATTTTGCAGTGTCGAGAAATAGATACATTGGGATTTTTCAGTTATCCCAAAAAAAACGTAATGTCTTCTGTTTCTAATTTCGTTTTAAGAGTTTAAAAAATCCTATTATTTCAAAAGTGATGACGACTGTGGATGATGACTGCGTGTGTGAAGAACTGGAAAAGGGGCACCAGGAAGAGCAAAATATTTCGGATTATCTCAGGGTGCGAGTGACGAGAATGTCACTTAAGATTATGTATGCTTGTGTCAAGAGATTCAAAAATGACACTAGGACGAGACCACTTGTTATTTTTGGTGCATGTGCGGAAATCTAAAAAAGGGCGCAATGGTGAGAAGAACACTTGAGATTATCTCTGAGTGTGTGGAGAGCTAAGAAAAGAGTAAATCAACGCCATTATGACGATGGGATTGTATATGCGTGTGTGGAGAGATGAAAAAGGCGCACTAGTATGAGGATTCTTTGGATTATGTCTGCCTATGTGGAAATCTGGAAAAGGGGGCACTTGTGCAAGTATGTTTCTTGGCCTTTGTCTGCTTGCGTGTAGAGATATGAAAAGGGCACTCAAACAAGTACATCCAGACAATAATAACACTGATTATTATGTTATGAGTTTCAGACAATATTGCAGTGTCAGAAATTTTATACTTCGGGATTTTTCAGTTATCCCAAAAATTTAAAAACGGCTAAATAACTGCGTGTGTGAAGAACTGGAAAAGGGGCACCAGGGAGAGAAGAATACTTGGGATTATCTCAGAGTGCGAGTGACGAGAATGTCACTTAAGATTATGTATGCGTGTGTGAAGAAATGGAAAAACGGCACTAGGCCGAGAACATCTGGAATTTTGTCTTCATGCGTGGTGATCTAAAATAAGATACGTTAGTGAAAGGAATACTTGAGATTATCTCTGAGTGTGTGGAGATCTGAAAAAGACGAACTCAGGCCAGTATGATATTTTGGATTATGTATGCGTGTGGAGAGTGAAAAGAGATACTAGTACGAGGATACCTTGGATTATGTCTGCGTATGTGGAGATCTGGAAAAGGGGACCCTACGCGAGGATGTCACTTATGATTATGTATGCGTGTGTGAAGAGATGTTAAAGCGCACGAGGACGAGACTACTTGGGATTATGTTTGCCTGTGCATAGATCCGAAAAAGGAAACAATGGTAAAAAAACACTTGGGATTATCTCTGAGTGTTTGGAGAGATGGAAAATAGCAGCCCAGGCTAGTATGACATTTTGGATTATATTTGAGTGCGTGGAAAGGTAAAAAAGGGTCACTAGTACGAGGATGCTCTTGATTATGTCTAATGTATGGATATCTGGAAAAGGGATAATTGTGCAAGGATATCTGGAAAAGGGATAATTGTGCATGGACGGTGCTGGGGCTTGTCTGCGTGCGTAAAAAAAAGAAGAAAGAACATCCGGACAAAAATAACACTCAGGATTATTTCATAAGGTTTCGAGAATTTTACAGTGTCGCAAATTTTAGATTACGGGATTTTTAAGTCCTCTCAAAAATTTGAAAACGGGTAATTTCTTTCGTTTCTTATTTTAAATAATTTTTTTAAAAATACTATTGGTTCAAAAGTTATGGCGACAGCGAAGTGCAACTGCATGTATAGAGAGCTAAAAAAGGGAATCAGCGCGTGTATGGCACCTTTGAATATGCCTGCGTGTGTGGAGAGCTGGAGAAGGGACACGTGGGCAAGAATAACATTTAGGATTATGACGTCAGTTTTTGACAATTTTACAGTGACGGGAATTTTATATTTTGGGATTCTTTAGCTGAGAAAGGGTTACCAGGGGCGAGAATGTCACTTAAAATTATGAATGCGTGTGTGAGGATAAAAGAGGGCACTAAGACGTGACCACTTGAAATTGAGATTATATATTACTTGTGTTGAGAGCTGAAAAAGGAAAAATTCTACGAGGATACTTAAAATTATGTCTGCGCATGTGTAGAACTGGAAAAGGGGCCCGCATGCAAGAGCGTTGCTTGGGATTATGTCAGCGTAATTGGAGACCTGGTAAAGGGGCAATAGGGGAAGAGAATGCTATACATTATCAATGCGTGTGTGAAGATCTCGAATCGAGGATTATCTGGGATTATGGATTATTATCTGGAATTATCTGGGTTTATGTCTGCGTGTGTGGAGAACTGGAGAAGGGGCACGTGAGCAATAATAATATTAACGATTATGACGTCCGTTTTTGACAATTTTACAGTGACACACATTTTGTATTTTAGTATTTTTAGCTGAAAAAGGGACACCAGGGAGAGAAAAGCCCTTGAGGGTATGTCTGCGCAAAATTCACGTAATTAAAAACTTCTGCAAATATAAAAATCCCGACATGGAAAAATTCTAGAATAATGCAATTCCCGAAAATTTTTTAATGTTACCGAATCAATCATATTTATTCAATAAAAATAATATAAACTAATTTTGTAACCAAGCATTTGATTTTGATGTCTAATTTTTTTAATCACTGTTTGAATTGAAAATAAAAATAATTAGAAAAAAAATGTTTCAATGCAAAGGAACAACAAATAAACAAGACTTTTGTCACAAGAGAAATAATTTAAAATAATTATTCTGCCCATTTTCAAACACAAAATACTTGCACTGAGAAGTGGTTTTAAAATTATTATTTTAAATTCAAACAATAATATTTTATTAATTTACTTTTGATAAATAATATTTATAGAAAAACAATTTTTGTAATGTTTTAAATTCGGGAATTTTCAAGTATCAGAAATTTTGAAATTCGTTATTATAATGAACTGTCAAAAATTTTCAAATTTTGTAACAATTACGAACCAGATAGTTGAGTGGAATAAGTTGTTGAAGTGCAGAAACCCTTGGAAGCTTCAAAAATCCAGGTGAAATTCCAACAAAATTTTTGATTTGCTCAGGCGGCTTTTCTGGCTGGGGTCGTATTCTTAGTTTTGAAAAAGAGCAGAAATCTTGAAAAATTGCTGATTTATTCTTCAATAAAATATTTTTTTTAATAGAATCCAAAATCTGGTCAGGAGGTGGTTTAATTCCTAAACAACTGATCCTATCTTCAAAAAACCAGCGTCCAATATTTTTATTAACCAAGGCAAAATTTTGGATGGCCCACAAAAAGCATCGTCTCAATTTCAGATCATCCTGGAGTAAAAATAACTTGAACAAAGATTTTGTTCCTAACTTCACAAACCCTCTGACTCTACCTAACAATTCCTGTCGTTGCAGGGTCTTTTAGGAGGACATTTAACACAGAAAGGTTTTTTCTCAGGTTTTTTCTTTTTTGGATACCCTGGACATCGAGCTGGCTTGCAAGGGCCCTCAGGTGCTGAACAAGGACTCTTGGTTGGCCTATCAGGAGGACCATCTCCGCAATCAGTATCTCCTAGCCACAATTTTTGATGCCCTGTCTGAATTTAGAAACATGGTCAAATTTGACTTTTAATGGAAGTTTTGCACCACCGCCCACTACCACCTCTCTTACTGACTCTTTTGTCTCGACACTTTATGAAAGGAAGTTTAAATAAATAAATCTAATTGGAAAGCTGGAACTAGTCTCTCTTGGTCACTGGAAGATTTTTCATTTTCCATTCCGTTTCTACTTCAGTAGATCTAGTTTAGAGAATTGGTTTTACGAAACTCGTTCATCACTTTTTCTTAAAGTTTTGAGGTTTTTGGAAGTATCCTTTTCTAGTTCTACAGACAATAGATCCTTTATAAAACCATTCAAGAAAGCTGGGTTGAGATTCAGGTTTGAAGTTTGTTTCTGATGATCTCCAGATCTGAGCTGTTCCAAAGATTCCTGGTTGACTTTTTGGATTTAAGCAAATTATTGAAGAATGCTTGGTAGAGATCCAAGGTTGGATTTCGTTTCTGAATCGTTGATGGATTTTGGATCTTGAACTGATTTTGGAATTCCTGATCTTCAAATTTTAAACATTTTGAAAGTTTCCTTGTCAACTTTTCTGGAACTCATCAAATTACTGAAGAAATTACTGCAATTTATTGAAGAGAGCTAGGAAGACATCCAGAGATGAATTTCGTTTCTGAATTGTAGAGATGTTCTGGACCTTGGACTTTTCTTGGTACTGATTATCTCTCTTTTCTTCACGACTTCTTAGGACTTGCGCAAATTATTGAACAGAGTTGTATAGACATCCAGAGGGACTGATGATCTTAGTTTCTTTGTTGATTTCTTTGGGTTTCAGCAGTTTTTTTAAAGAAGTTGGGAGAACATCTAGCGTAGAATTTGGTTTCTAGATTTTTCAGAGATTCTAAAGCTTAGACAGTTTCTGACACTGATGATCTCAGTTTTGTTGTTGATTTGTTTGAAATTTATCAAGTTATTGAAGAGAGTTGGATAGACATCAAGGGGGAGTGATGATCTTAGTTTCTTCATCGAGTTCTTTGAACTTTAGCAATTTATTGAAGAGAGCTGAGAAGACATCCTGCGAAGAATTTCGTATCTGAATTGTAGAGATGTTCTGAACCTTGGACTTTCTTTGGTACAGATGATCTCTGTTTTCTTTATAGAGTTCTTTGGACTTTAGAAAATTATTGAACAAAGTTGGATAGACACCCAGAGGCACTGATGATCCAGGGTAGAATTTGGTTTCTAAATTCTCCCGATATTTTGAAGCTTGGATAGTTTTTGGCACTGGTAATCTCAGTGTTCTTGTCGACTTGTTCGAACTTCATCAAATTATTAAACAGAGTTGGTTGGACATCAAGAGGGACTGCTGAATTTACTTTCTCTGTCGACTGGTTTGGACTTCAGTAAATTATTTAAGAGTGTTGGATGGACAATTAAGGGCACTAATGATCTTATTTTCTTTGTGGACTCCTTTGGACTTCAGCAGTTTATTAAAAAAGTTGGGCGGACATCCAGGGTAGAATTTGGTTTCTAGAACCTCCAGATATTCTAAAGCATGGACAGTTTTTGCCACTGATGATCTCAGTTTTCTTGTCGACCTGTTTGAATTTTATCAAATTATTTAAGAGAGTTGGGTAAAGATCAAGAGGGACTGATGGTCTTAGTTTCTCTGTCGACTGGTTTGGACTTCAGTACTTTATTAAAGAGAGTTGGGTGGACATCCAGTGTTGAATTTTGTTTCTGAGTTGTCAAGAGCTTCTGAGCCTTGGAGAGGAGGTGGTACTGATGATCTCAGTTATTTAGTCAACTTCTTCGGACTTCTGAAAATTTTTAAGGGGAGTTAGGTAGACATCCAGAGGGACTGATGATCTTAGTTTCTTCGTCGAGTTCTTTGGGCTACAGAAATTTATTAAAGAGAGCTGGGAAGACATCCAGAGATAAATTTCGTTTCTGAATGATAGAGATGTTCTGGACCTCGGTTAACTTTTTAGTACTGATAATCTCAGTTATCTAGAAGACTTCTTTAAAGTCCCGCAAATTATTGAAGAGAATTAAGAGGACATCGAGAGGAACTGATCATCTTAGCTTCTTTCTTAACTTCTTTGGAATTTATCAATTTATTGAAGACAGTTGGTAGGACATCCAGGGTAGAATTTGGTTTTAAAATTATTCAGATATTCTAAACCTTTGACAGTTTTCAGTACTGAGGATCTCAGTTTTCTTCTCAACTTCTTTGGACTTCAAGAAATTATTAAAAGAGTTGCCTATACATCCAGAGTTGCATTTCCATTCTAAATTGTAAAAAGATTCTGGACCTTGGACAGTTTTTAAAACTGATGATCTCAGTCACCTTTTTGACTTTTCTGGAGTTCAGCCAATAATTGAAGAAAGTTGGATAATCCACTGTTGAATTTTGCTTCTTAACCATGAACAGATTCTGAACCATAGACAGTTTTCCGGACTGCTGATCTCCAGACTAAAAAAATTTAAATAGTTGGAACTAGTCTCTGCTGACCACTTGAAGGTTTTTCATTTTCCCTCCTTTTCTGATCCTTCAAATCAAGTATCTCTTCTACTTTTGCTTCCCTGCCTTTACTTTCGAAAACTCGTTTTTTGTAGTCCATCACCTTGTCTACAAGAGTTTTGAGCTTCTCGAAAGTTTCCTTCTCGACTTCTTTGGACTTGAGCAAATTATTGAGAGGAGTTGGATTTGGTTCCTGAATCCTAGATGATTTCTGGATAGACTGATCTTGGAAATGATGTCCAGATTGAAGTACAAGTGGAACCATTTTTTCTAAATCATCTTCTTCGTGTCTGGCAGGTGTCCCCTGATAGCTCGGAGCATCTTCTCGTTCAATATCAGCTTCATAATCATCACCTTGGGGGAAGTAGTCATCATGGATGTGTCGGTCTCCGGGATCGCTTCCAGCAACTTGGATCAAATTCTTGGAGGCAGAGACCTTGGAGAAGAGGCAATGCTTTGAGGATCTACCTTAATTAGCCAGAAGTCTCTCCGAGAAGCTACTAAGGGCCCCTGCTGCCGTAGCCTTCCCCAGACTCCGGCAAATTCTTTTTTTAATTCGGTTTTACGGCAATCAGGATTTTCTTTTGGTTTATTTAAATAATTTCAGCATTTTAGGTTCTTAAAATTTTTTTTAAACGAAGAGGCTAGAGACTAGAGCGAGCGAGAAAGAGGCAGAAGAGAGGTGGAGCCACGGCATCAGGTCTTACAATTCCGATACTCAAGGTTCTTCAAAACCTTAAGATTTCGATAGAAATCCTAAATTGAAACTAACTAAAACTAAACGTTATAAATTTAAATCAGTTAAATTTTGAATGTTTAAATTAATGAATCATTCTTCAACTGATGTATTTAGTAGCTTGTAAGGTCATTCAAATTTCCTGGTTTAATTAGTGAAAGTTGATAATTTGACCATTGAAAGTAACTAGTGTAATAAAAGAAAGTTACAGTTAAGACCATTTGAAATTACTGATTCAACCCGTGAACCCGTGATATAATTAGTGAAAGTTACTTATTAGGAAATTCAAAACTACGCATTCAACCAATTCAGTTACTGGTTAAGACATCTGAAATTGCTGATTTAGTTAATGAAAGTTACTAATTAGACTGTTCAAAATAAATGATTAATCAGTCAACATTGCAGGCTAACCGTGAAATTTACTGGTTTTTAACTCAAAATAACTCGTTTAATCAAGAAAAGTTACAACTTAAATTATCTAAATTAGACTATTCTTCAGTGAGAAACAATGACTTAGAGTGCAAAAAGTGACTGATTTTATCAGTAAAAATAACAAAATTGAGAATTTAAAATAAACCCTTCGGTTAGTGAACGTTAATTGGATAATGTGAAATTATTGATTTCGTTATTAAAATGTACTGGTTAGATCATTAAAAATAACTGATTTAATCACCAAAATTTACTGTTTATAAATAATATCATTTAAAATAAGAGAGTTAATAAGTGAAAGATACTAATTTGTTCATATGAGTTAACTGATTCATTAGTGAAAATGACCGTTTGGGCAATTAAAAAAATACTGATTAAATTAGTAAAACTTACTGATTATATCATTAAACATGGACGATTTATTAAATAAAATTAACTCTTCAACTAATTTAAACTTTCGGTTTGTGGTTAGTTGAACTAATTGATTAGATCAATCAAATGTACTAATTAGTAAAAAGTACAGGTCACTTCATTCATTTAAAATGATTTTTAATGACAAATCAGTAATTTAACTTGAAATCACTGACTATGTCAATCAGAGCACGGAGTTTATACAGCGAAAGCTATTGATCAAACCATTCAAAATCAATTATTTAATCAGTGAAAGTTATAATTTAAATCATTCGAATTTTTTTTATTCAATTTATAAAAGATAATGGCTAGATAATTCAAAATTGTTGCTTTATTCGGCAAAGTTTATTGATAATAACATGTAAATAAAGATTAGATAATTTAAAGTTAATGTTTTCATCAGTAAAAATGTCAGATTGGATCATTTAAATTTACTGGTTTAATTAGTGAAATTTGATAATTGGACCATTTAAAGCAACTGATGTAATTAAAGAAAGTTACAGTTAAGACTGTTTAAAATGACTGTTTTAACAGATAAATATTACTAATTTAAACATTAAAACTGAACGATTAATCAGTGAAAATTACTGACTAGATAATTCAAAATGAGTGATATAATTATTCAAATTTAGTTATTAGGAGATTCAAAATTACACATTCAACCAATAAAGTTACTGGTTAAGTCATCTAAAATTACTGATTTAGTTAATGAATGTTACTAATTTGACTGTTCAAAATTACTGATTTGACCAATGAAGTTACAGTTTGTTTAATTCACAACAAATGATTAGGCCAATTGACGTTACGCATTAGATTGTTTACATTGAATGATTAATCAGTGAACATTACAGGCTAACCGTGAAATTTACTGATTTGTCCACTCAAAAATACTCGTTTAATCAAGAAAAGTAACAACTCGAATTATCCAAATTAGACTATTTATCGGTGAGAAATAATGACTAGAGTACAAAAAGTTACTGATTTTATCAGTAAAAATAACAAAATTGAGAATTGAAAAAAAACTTTTCGGTTATTGGACGTTAATTAGATAATTTAAAAATATTGATGTCGTTATTAAAATGCACTGGTTAAATCATTAAAAATAACTTATTTAAATACCAAAAATTAGTGTTTAGTAATCATATTATTCAAAATAAAAGATAGTTTGATCATAGAATTAACTACTTCATTAGTTAAAATAACCGATTAGGCAATAACAAAACATACTGATTAAATTAGTAAAAGTTACTAATTTTACCATTAAAAAGGAACGATTTAATAAATGAAATTCACACTTAATATAATTTAAATCTTCTGTTTTTGGTCAGTTAACGTAATTGACTCGATAATTCAAATGTACTGATTAATAAGTAAAAAAATACAGATTACTTCATTCATTTAAAATGGATTTCACTGACAAATAAGTAACTTTACTTGATATCACTGATTGATTAATCAGAACCCGGAATTTGTGTAGCGAAAGCTATTGATCAGACCATTCAAAATAACTTATTTAATCAGTGAAAGTTATAATTTAAATCATTCAAAATTTCTGATTTAATTTATAGAAGATAATGGCTATATTATTAAAAATTATTGCTTTATTCGGCAAAGGTTATTGATAATAACATGAAACTAAAGATAAGATAATTTAGAGCACATGATTTTATCAGTAAAATGTATCATTAAATTTACTGATTTTATCAGTAAAAGTTGATAATTGGACCATTAAAAGCAACTGATGCAATCAAAGAAAGTTACAGTTAAGACCACTTAAAATGACTGTTTCAACAGGTAAACATTACTAATTTAAATATTAAAACTGAACGATTATTCAGTGAAAATTACAGATTAGATCATTTAAAATGAGTGATATAATTATTCAAATTTACTTATTAGGAGATTCAAAACTACGCATTGAACCAATAAATTTACTCGTTAAGTCATCTAAAATTACTGATTTAGTTAATGAGTGTTACTGATTAGACTGTTCAAAATTACTGATTTAACCAATAAAGTTACAGTTTATATGAATGACAAAAAATGATTAGGACAATGGACGTTACGCATTAGATTTTTTACATTGAATGATTAATCAGTGAAAATTACAGGCTAACCGTGAAATTTCCTGAATTGTCCACTCAAAATAACTCGTTTAATCAAGAAAGGTTATAACTTGAATTACCCAAATTAGACTATTCACTAGTGATAAATACTGTCTAGAGTACAAAAATTGACTGATTTAATCAGTAAAAATAACAAAATTGATAATTGAAAATAAACTTTTCGGGTTTTGGATGTTGATTAGATGATTTAAAATTATTATTTATTGTTATTTAATTGTACTGGTTAGATCATTAAAAATAACTGATTTAATCACCAAAAGTTACTGTTTAGTAATCATATAATTAAAAATAAGAGAGTGAATAAGTAAAAGATACTAATTTGTTCATATGAATTAACTGATTTATTAGTTAAAATGGCTGATTAGGCAATTCAAAAATACTGATTAAATTAGTAAAACTTACTGATTATACCATTAAAAATGGACGATTAACTAAATGAAATTCGCACGTAATATAATTTAAATTTTCTGTTTTTGGTCAGTTAATGTAATTGACTCGATAATTCAAATGTACTAATTAATTAGTGAAAAATACATATTACTGCATTAATGTAAAATTTATTTGACTGACAAAATCAGTAATTTTACTTGAAATCTCTGATTGGTTCATCAGAATCCGGAATTTATTTAGCGAAAGCTGTTGATCAGACCATTCGAAATCAATTATTGAATCAGTAAAAGTTATAATTTAAATCAGTTAAAATTTTATATTTGATTTATAAAAAATATTGGCTAGGTAATTTAAAATTATTCCTTTATTCATTGAAGCTTGTCGATAATATCATGAAACTAAAGATTATATAATGTTAAGTCAATGGTTTTATCAGTACAAATGTCAGATTGGATCATTTAAATTTACTGATTTCAATAATTATTAAAATTGACTGAAATGCAAAGTCTCTTTTCAATGATTTTTCAGTCGTTGAAGTTAAATTATTTGTATTAGTCAAAATTTAGTTAATGAATTAATTGGGCACGCTTTAACTGAAAGTCAGTCATCGTTACTGACAAAACAGTCGTTTTGACGTATGAATAAGTAAATATTGCAGACTGAATCAAAGAGTCACTTAAAATTACTGATTTACCTGTTGGAATAAAATAGTTAAATTATCTTCAAGGACAAATTCTTTATTGAATTGCTACATATTAATAAATTATTAAAATTAACCATTATTGAATGACTTACACAATAGAATGTAAGGACTAGATCAATAAAAACAAGGATTTTTTATAGCGAAAGCTATTAATCAGACCATTTAAAATAAAGGACTTAATCAGTGAAACTTATAATTTAAATCATTCAAAATTACTGATTTAATCTGTAAAGATTACTTAATTTAAAGTGACTGGTTTCATCAGTTATTTAAAACTATTATTGACTAAATCGCACAACGAAACTTACAAATTAGAATTCATTCCTAAATTTTACTGGTTAAACCATTAAAAATACTGATTTCGTCAGTAAAAATAACTGATAATTGCAATTCAAATGACAGATTTGGCCAGTGGACGTTACTGATAAGATAATTTAAATTGATTTATTCGCCAGTCAAACTTACAGATTATACCATTTAAAATCACTGATTTTCATCAGTTAAAATAACAGACTGGATCATTTAAAATTACTCCTATCATTATTAAAACAAATTGGATTAATTGAAAAATGACTTTCTGTTGATTTTTTATTTGCCGAATCTGCATTATTCGAATCAATCAAAATTGACAGCGAAATAGTCACTTTGGACTGATTTTGATTGGAGAATTAAAAAAAACTCGCTTCTATATTTGCGTTAAAATTAATATTTAATTAATCTTAAATGCCGATTCTGTCAATTTTCAATATATAGTTTTTAAAATCTGAATAAAATTTAATCGGCTTACTTGGTTGCCAGTGGCGTCGATCTGGTGACTGGCGAATATATTTCCTTGTATTGGTTTCAACTGTAAGCAGATACAAATGATCAATTATTTTAAATTTGCATTTAGACATTTAACAAAAAATTCTTAATCCTAGTAGAAAATAATAAAAAATTTAATATACACATTTCTTAAACATTTATAGAATAATTTAAATTTAGAGTAATTTTTTAAAAACGAAATTTATTTTATTTTATAAAAAAAAATTATAATTTTTACTCATATTTA